>JAHKKF010520691.1:2524-12569 GCA_019740295.1 Labeo calbasu | reverse complement strand
CTTTTCTTTCTTTCTTTCTTTCTTTCTTTCTTTCTTTCTTTCTTTCTTTCTTTCTTTCTTTCTTTCTTTCTTTCTTTCTTTCTTTCTTTCTTTCTTTCACTAGTGATTGCAATCCCGAAATTGTTGCATTAGAAAATATTTGATCTTAACAGCTATCAGTAATTAAATAAATATTTGTATTTAAAAGGATAGTTCACCCCAAAGAAAATAATAATAATTTTGCCATTAATTACTCACCGTCTTGTCCCGTATTGTTCAAAACCCGAAAGACCTTCGTTCAACACAAATTAAGATATTTAATTTTAATATTTAATATTTAATTTGTTAAGAAGTTTTCTGATGGCGCATAGACAGCAACGGTACAACCAAATTTAATTACCAAAACTTTACTTTTGATTTCAGTTTTCAGCTAAAAATGAAAACTTTAACTTAGTTTTTGGTAGAATAATAATTGCAGTAGGTGGTGTTCTTAGTCATGAGTTTAATATATTTTTTTAAAATACAATGGTAGAAATGGCAATATAATAAAATATAACGTTTAAAAAATAGTAATGTTAATAAATGGAATAAACCATTTTTTTTTACCAAGTAAAAAAGTCTTCCAAAATTTAAAAGTCTGTTTTGGCGTGTTGCATTGAACACAGCTCATCCTATCAAAATTTAGAAACTCAAAAGCATGTTTTATTTTTTTTTTTCTGTGCAGAATTCTGTTTTTTGTTTTTGTCTGTTCTACTGTTTGTTTTATCTTGTTTTCTTCTGTCTTTCCTCCTTTCTTTCTCTCTCTTGGCAGTGACAGAGGAAAGGAAAACAGAATTAACCTTGTCTGGCTAAAGCCATCTTTTCCTCTCCTTCCTCTCGTAGCTCATACAGACATAACCTGGCCAGCCCGGAGGGCAGGAGACACACAGAGGGAGAGAGAAAGAGACACGGGCGAGGGCAGGAGAGCGGGTAAATAAACAGAACAAACTACAAACCCCTGTGAGCATTGATACCCAGCTTCCTCCTCAGATCATTCCCTCGGTCGAGAGCCGCTCTCTCGCCGTCCACCCTTTAAACACCAGCTGGTGGACCTGAACCCCGGCGGAGGCCTCGATCCCTTACAAATGTTTGGATTACAGGAATGACCCGTTGAAGGACTGTTTCACTTTTAAGTGGGACATTATTCTTGTGGGCTACTCTCAGGCAGAAAGCAAATTCTATACCTGTTTTGGCATAAAGGTTTCAGTGTACATGTACAGTATGCGTCAACAAAGAGCTCCTTGTATTCGGAGTGAACTCGCACACACTTACAAGAAAAGAAAAGATGAAAAGGGGGGGGGAAAGACCAACATCGCCTAGATGGAGTCAGTCAATGGAGCCGTCAAGTTATCAGTTAACTCCAGTGGCATGTAGTCAGCGGAGCAGAGCGGGAGAGAAAGAAGCGGAGGAGAGGGGAAGAAAGGAGCGGAGGGGAGGGCTGAAACAGGACACTGGTTTAGGGTGCGACGGCTGAGTTGAGCTCTTATCGGCACTTCTCTCTCAATTACACCGCTAACGCTACTCTCTCGCTCTCTTTATTTCAATCTCTCCATTATTCCACTTATCTGTGTTGCTTTCTTACCTAGTGCCTTTGCAAAAGGGCAAATTACGTGAAAGGGGAGACAGCATTTGAACAGATCCCAAACTGTGAGCTCAGTGAGGGGGTTTGTGTGTTTGAGAGAGGCACTGAAAGTCAAAGGCATCTTGTGCTGATATTTTGAAAATCTATTTTACAAATTGTCCTCTGCTAATCTAAATTAATAACTTCCAATTTGTAGAAGGTTTATTTTAAAAACTGCTTTTTCAAACCTTTCCGTCAGGGTTTTTAGAGGTTTTTTGTTTTAAGGGTAAAGTTTTGATCAAAAATAGCTTGGTACTTTCTTTAGCATTCTTTGATGAATAGAAAGTTCAAAAGCATTTATTTGAAAAAAAAAATTGTTTTAAATATTATAAGTGTCTTTGCTGTCACTTTTAAACGATTTAACTTGAATGAAGGTATTATTTAAAAAACAAAATCTTAGAATGGTGAATGATAAAGCTAATATCTTATTAACTTTCCTAAAAACAACTGGACATTTTATTGCCATTTTGCCACTAAACTGTCATTTGTCACTAGTTTTATCAGTTTAGTACAGTTTCATCTACATTAAATTACGCTGTTGTTTTGGCAATTAGCAAATGTTACTAGCTTTTTGACAGCTCTGCACAGGATTCAACTTTCAAATACATCATACAGAGTTTCCTGCTTTTTAGGATCTTTTTTATCCAAAATCAGGACAAAAGTAGTCCTTAAGACTTGTGCATTATATTTTATGTGTTCTGAAGCATTACAGAAGCATTGTATTAGCAACAGACTGAAACAGACAGAAATGATTTTTATTATTTAGTTTTTTCTTTTTCTTTTTTGCAGGTTGATAGTATGGAAGCCAGTTTCCGCCAAAAAGTCACAACTTTTTATCTCACAATTCTGACTTTTTTTCTCAGAATTGCGAGATATAAACTCACAATTGTGAGTTATAAAGTCAGAATTGCGAGGTAAAAATATGCAATACTGAGAAGAAGAAAAAAGTCACAATTGCGAGTTTATATCACACAATTCTGAAAAAAGTCAGATTTGCAAGTTCATATCTTGCAAATTTGACTTTATAACTTGTTACAATTGTGAGTTTGTCATGCAATTCTGAATTAATTTCTCAGAATTGTAAGTTTATATCTCACAATTCTGAGAAGTCAGAATTGTGAGATGTAAACTTGCAATTGTGAGAAAAAAAAGTCAGAATTGTACGTTTATATCTTGCAATTCTGACTTCTGCGACTTTATTTCTCAGGATTACGAGTTCATGTCTGACCTTTTTTTCTCAGAATTGCAAGTTAGCAAGAAAAAAGTCAGAATTGTGCAATGTAAACTGGCAACTGTGAGAAAAAAAGGTCAGAATTGTAAGTGAAGTCAGAATTGTGAGATATAAACTCGCAATTCTGAGAAAGTGAGAATTGCATAATATAAACTTGCAGTTGCAAGTTATAAAGTCAAAATTGCTTAATATAAACTCACAAATCTGACTTTTTTTTTCTCAGAATTGCATGAAATATACTCGCAATTGCGAGTTATAAAATCAAAATTGTAAGACATGAACTCGCAATCCTGAGAAATAAAGTCGCAGAAGTCAGAATTGCAAGATATAAACGTACAATTCTGACTTTTTTTTCTCACAATTGCAAGTTTACACCTCACAATTCTGACTTCACTTACAATTCTGACCTTTTTTCCTCACAGTTGCAAGTTTACATTGCACAATTCTGACTTTTTTCTTGCTAACTTGCAATTCTGAGAAAAAAGTCAGAATTGTGCGATGTAAACTTGCAATTCTGACTTTTTTCTCACATTTGTGAGTTTGTCACAATACGTTTATATCTCAGATTTGCGGGTTTATATCTTCCAATTCTTCCAAGTTTATGTCTAACAATTCTGATAAAAAGTTAGAATTGTGAGAAATAAAGTCAGAATTGTAAAATAAAAAGTTGCATTTTTTTATTATTATTGTTTTTTTTTTTTTTTTAAATCAGTGGGTGGAAACTCCTTTTATGTTTTGCAGAAGAATGTCACAGGTATGGAACAACATGAGGGTGAGTAAATGATAGTTATTTCATTTTTTGGGTGAACTATCCCTTTAAGCTTTAAGCCACTCTCTGTACAATCAGACCTGGCTGATGTGTTTGTATTTGCTAAGAGCATCAGCATGTATCAAACTGGCAAACCACACCAGAAAGCACAGTATTGTAGAAAGATGGTGATGGATTATGGCTCTTCACAATGAATATTCACTGCTGAATTCACACTAGTGCACACACTCACACCTGTGTGAACTCAGGCAGCTGCTTTGGTGCTACAGGAATAGAACATGAGACACTGTAGAGTAGCAATTTTAACACTTTCCAATGCTTTTAAGAAGATGACACCTGCTCAAGAACTCTGCAGCTGGACGCTCTTGAACTACGGATTGAAACAAAGGTGAAAAAATCCAAATGAAAGGCAGCTGGCCAACACCTCTATTTTCAGGCTCTTTTTGAAGTGTGTAACTGCTTTTCTATATGCCTCCATCTTTCATAAGAATGGAAAATGTCTGTATATTGCACTTTTCTTTTTGAGATTCTAGGAAGTCATTTCTGTCTCCCAGTTCTGGGAACGTTTTTTCTTTGTCTACAGCTCTTTGTGTTTATCTTATATTGATTTTAATACAATATTTGTCAAAGCCTTAGCCTTTTGTCTGATTATTTAAGATTAAAGCTTTCTGAATATAACATAGATAATATTTTTGAATATTCAGGATGTTTTTAAATATGCATATTTATTACAACTTTTTGTCTTTTTTTGGTAAATACAGTAGCATATGTTTATTATAATTGCACCAAAGCTCTTGTGCATCGTAACATCTGATTTTTGCACTACTTTTTCTACCTTAGACTTTTTTTTTTTTCTGTCTTTCAGTGGAATTTGAACCTAGACTTTTTACAATTTATTTACTGATTTATTTATTGTTTTTTCTCTGTCTTTCTGTCTTTCAGTTGAATCCGACACACAGAATTTGTTCACTTTTCAATATTTATTTATTTATTTATACTGTCTTTCAGTTGCATTTGCACATAGAATTTGTTCATTTTATTTATTTATTTATTTGCTTACTTATTCTGTTTTTTCCCCTATCTTTTAGTTGCATTTGCACATAAAATGTATTTATTTATTTACTAATTCTTTTTGTTCCTGTCTTTCCATTGCATTTGCACATAGAATTTGTTCACTTTATTTATTTATTTATTTATTTATTCTGTCTTTCAGTTGCATTTGCACATACTATTTATTAACTTATTCTTTTCTTTCCTGTCTTTCCATTGTATCTGCACATAGAATTTGTTCACTTTTATTCATTCATTCATTCAGTTTTTTTTCCTGTCTTTCAGTTGCATTTTATTTTTATTTATTTGTAGGAATAAAATAGATTATTGATATCATTATATTATTTTATATTTTATTCTAATGGTAGTAAATACATTTAATTTTTAAATGTTTAAATATTTAGATTTAATATAGCATCCTTTAAGCAAGATTAGAGATCGCATGTCCATTATTTTTTAAATGTTAAAGAAAAGCATTTGTCTGCTCAGCTTGGTGCTATTTATTACTATTTATTTAATAGATTTTTTTTATTTGAATTATTATTATTATTATTTTTTTTTAATCTTTGTATATTTGACAAATGGAGAGCGCTGGAGGTCCCCCGTGGAACAGACAGAGTTAGAAAATTAAGCTCAGACCGTCATTACAATATTAATTAGCTAATTAGGTGCATTGTTTGTTAGTCTGTTTGTGTTTTAGTTAACTCGGAGTGTTGCACATTAATTTCTCCTCATGGCTCATAAAAGAGATTAAATATTTAGCTGGGCATTGATGTCACACATGAGGACGATCACACACTGTCGTGCAGCATTTATATTCTCAATAAAGCATTTGCCTGTCTTCAGTACATAATACCTAAACACATTTCCACAAAAGAAGTATCAGAATCAAGCCTTTAATCTTTCAGTTCAGTACCTAATGCTTTGCAAACTCCCTTGTGACCTGACTTGTGTTCAGGAAGGACATTTTTTTTACCTGAGACATGGCGCCAGAGTAATTAGCATGACAGCGTAAACTATATTCATGTCTAAAAGGCTCTAAATGTTTGTTATTGTGCTGGTTTTAATTCTCTTTTATGCAGGCAGTGAACTATAGACAAAGAGCTGAGGTCCTTCAGGACAGCAGAGTGCTTTCCAAAGGCACTTAAATGTATTGTTTACCAAGCAAATGCTTAATTACCAGGTTGAATTAATTAATTACACTTCTTCTAAAGACAACAATACCCCATCCCCTGAGTGAACCTGGTGCGTGTATGTGTGTGGAGTGAAGGGGGCTAGAGGTGACCCGCTCCGTCTTCCTTCTAAAAATAAACTAACGGGAAAGAATTGCTGAGCGGGAGAGGACGCGAGCGGGGTGGGTCCAGGGGGAGCAGACAGGTTAACATCACATTAAGTGGAAAGGGCAGAGCAGTTTCTCTCTGCTTAAAGTGGAAATTGTGTGCATATCACAGAACACCCCACACGCTGAAAGGCTCATTAGCATGAGGCCGAGAGAGACTGAGCTCAGTCCGATCCGTGCCGAGGTTCTCCAGCCGTGTACAGCCAGAGACCCTCTCATACACGCCCTCACTTCAGGAAGAGATCGATGGAACTGTAAATGTTTGCACACTTGAGTTTAACACACATTTAATCCATTCAACTTTTAAGGATGTTAAAATAGTTTCTCCTATCTCAGTCACTTTTAGGTAAGCCATTGGTAGATTGACTTTCTTAAGAGTGTAAACACTGACTCTGCAACGCTTTCAAGACGTCGCTGTCTTTGTTTAAGCAACCTGACGGGTCAACTTTAGTTAGTTAGTTTGGGTTAGTTTGGGCTGGGGTTATCTGTTTATCAAATATTGGCAGTCAGGAGTGGCGAGAGGCCTGCTTGGGATTATTATTTTTCATTTCTGATATGTCAGTACAAACAGGGTTGATGTGTGCCATTTAATAATCAACTTGTCGGTAAGGAAATTAGTCAGTTATGAAATGTGTAAATATGAGGATACATTGCCATTTAAGAGTCTGTATTTCTTTAAATAAGAATTAATACTTTAATTCCGCCAAGATGCATTTGTGTCTATAAGCATCTGTGATTAAAAAGTATAAAAATGTATTTATTTATTTGGAAAATGACCAGTCATTTTTCTAGATAGACCGTTAGACCTTATTTAGCTGCATTTAAACTGCAATTTTGCATTAAAATCATTTATCTATTTGTTTGTTTGTTTGTTTGTTTTAATCAAATAAATGCAGCTTTGGTGAGCATAGGATACTTTTTTTCCAAAACATAGAAAAATGGCATGCAAATAATTGGTATTTATTTATTTATTTATTTCAAATAAATGCAGCATTGGTGAGAACTAGGCATTTATTTTCAAAACATACAAATTGAAATAAAATAGTTTATTTAATTTATGAAATGTGTAAATATGAGGATACATTGCCGTTTAGGAATCTGTAGTCAGATATTTTATTTATTAATTCATTTGTTTGTTTATTTATTTTTAAATTAGAAATTAGTACTTTAATTCAGCCAGGATGAATTTGTGTCTATAAGTATTTGTGTTTAAAAAGTATATTTATTTATTTATTTATTTAGGGAAAGGACCAATCATTTTCCTAAACCATTAGACCATTAGACCTTATTTAGCTGCATTTAAAGTGCAATTTGTATATTTCCAAAACATACAAAATTGCATTAAAATCATGTATTTTTTGTTTGTTTGTTTGTTTGTTTTAATAAAATAAATGCAGCATTGGTGAGGACTAGAGAGTTCTTTCCAAAACATACAAAATTGAATTAAAGTCATTTATTTATTTATTTATTTAAGAAATGTGTAAATATGAGCGTAGAGTCTGTAGTCAGATATTTTTATTTATTTATTTATTTATTTTAAACAAGAAAATTATACTTAAATTCAGCAAGGATGCATTTGAGTCTATAAGCATTTGTGGTTAAAAAGTATATACATATAATAATAATCATTTTTTTTTTTTAGACTAATTATTTTTTTAGACCAATATTAAAATGACCAATCATTTTTCTAGATAGACCATTAGACCTTTTTTAGCTGCATTTAAACAATTTGGACCTTTAACCCATTGGGCACCATTGAAGTCCAATATATTGGTTAAAAAAAAAAAAAAAATCTTGGAACTTTTTCCTCAAAAACCTCTTTGAGGAAATATCTTGGATGACATTGGGGTGCGTAAATTATCAGTAAATTTTTATTCTGGAAGTGAGCTAATCCTTTAACAGCATTTGATACATGTAGTGCTTTAACAGCTTTACAGAGGAAATACTTGAATAGTAAAAGCAGAGAAAATATTTACCTACCTAGACACCATAAATCATGTGGTAGAAATCACTCAGTAATGTTTTCTCCTATTGTTTTTTTTTTTTTTTTTCCTCAAGAGCAATACATATGTGCCGCAAAACACAATGTGTCTTATTGTCCTTCACAGAGGAGAATAACAGCACTTGGCGATTTCTCAGAGGAGCGTGCCCATTCCCCTGGTGCACTGTGGGATATATTCACCTTGTCCTAGAATTGTTTTACTTTCCTCTGACCTTCCTGTCTTTATGTGACCCTTTCTGCTTTAGCATTATCTAGCGCTTGTCATAAACCTTGTCTCCCGTTTACCCATTTTTTCTGAATCCTGATTGGCTGCATCTACTCTGTATAATGTTTGCAGATGTGTCTCATTGAGTTTTGAATGTCTGCAATTAATCTCCCACAAAGCACCAGCAAGACAATAATAGGCTGTTTGAATGCCATTGGCCAGCGAAGTCTATGAAAGAGAGAAATGCGTGTACATTTACTCTATATGCGTCTGACTCATAGTCCAACCAGGGGAACGATAAAATGCTTAATGTTTTCATGAGAGCACAAGTGAATGGCTCAGCTTTTATAACACTCTATTAATGTGTAATTATAATTCGGATGAAAAGAGAGCTATTATCATTGCGCTGATGAGGCACAGCTCGTTCGCTTTTGCTCACTATTGAAAAGCTCTTATTACGATGTTCAATGTCACTGCAACTGCCTGAGCCTCAGTGGTAAATGCACAAAGATGTCTGGGCGCTTTTGTTCAGCTGGAAAATTCCCATAAATGTCTGGACCTTTTCTCCTCAACGAATGGAACGGCTGTGTTTTATTGGTGGAGTAATTTCTGTGAACGCTATGTGATCATGTGACACTAAAGACTGGAGTATACACACACATACTGTATATGAAAACAGCAATATTAAACTGTAATACCTTTTATTTTTTATTTTATTTTATTTTATTTTATTTTATTTTATTTTATTTTATTTTATTTTATTTTATTTTATTTCATGCAGCATTGGTGAGCATAAGATACTTTTTACCAAAACATACAAAATTGCTTTAAAACAATTATTTATTTATTTTAAATAAATGCAACGTTGGTGAGCATTAGAGACTTCTTTCCAAAACATACAAATTTGCATTCAAATAATTTATTTATTATTTATTTATTTATTTAAATCAAATAAATGCAGCCTTGGTGAGCATAAGAGACTTTTTTCAAAACATACAAAATTGCATGAAAGTAATTGCTATTATTAATTAATTTATTTATTTCTTTGTTTGTTTTAATCAAATAAATGTGCATAAGTGAGCATTAGAGACTTCTTTCCAAAACATACAAAATTGCATTACATTTATTTATTTATTTAAATCAAATAAATGCAGCCTTGGTGAGCATAGGATACTTTTTTCCAAAACATATAAAATTTCATTAAAAATATTTATTTATTTATTTACTTATTTATTTTAATCAAATAAATGCAAGGTTGGTGAGCATCAGATACTTACTTCTAAAACATACAAAATGGCATTAAATTTATTTATTTATTTATTTATTTTAATCAAATAAATGCTGTGTGGGTGAGCATTAGAGACTTCTTCAATCAATCAATCAAGCAATCAAGCAATCATTTATTTATTTATTTTTTAAAGAAAAATGCTGCGTAGGTGAGCATTAGAAAGGTCTTTCCAAAACATACAAAATTTCATTAAAAATATTTATTTATTTATTTATTTACTTATTTATTTGAATCAACTAAATGCAGCGTTGTTGAGCACCAGAGACTTATTTCCAAAACATACAAAATAACATTACATTTATTTATTTATTTATTTAGTTATTTATTTATTTATTTTAATCAAATAACTGCAACGTTGGTGAGCATTAGAGACTTATTTCCAAAACATACAAAATTGCATTACATTTATTTATTATTTATTTACTTATTTATTTATTTATTTTAATCAAATAAATGCAACGTTGGTGAGCATTAGAGACTTATTTCCAAAACATACAAAATTGTATTTATTTATTTATTTAT
>JAHKKF010520689.1:10776-31528 GCA_019740295.1 Labeo calbasu | reverse complement strand
CGACTGAAGAAAGAAAGACATGAACATCTTGGATGACAAGGGGGTGAGTACATTATATGTGAATCTTTGTTTTGGAAGTGGACTTCTCCTTTAAGAGTGTACTTTTCCAATGAAGGAATGATATGAATGGTAGATTTAACCATTTCTGACTATAAAGACTTTTTACAGTGCATACAGTGTTTGGCACATATGGGTCTTTTTTGTGGTGTTTTTGTGATTTTTGAAGCTTGTCAGCCCCCATCCTTATTCACCTTCATTATGCTAACAAGAGTGATAAGAATATGCTTTAAATTCCCCTTTTGTATTCAGGATATAGATAAAATAAAGTCATACGAGTTTAGAACAACATGAGGGTGAGTAAATAAACAGACAAGTTAATAGACAAGTGTTTTTTTCTAATTAAGAACATCCAGAAAAACGCTGTAGCTCAGTTTAATGCCTGGCTTTTTCAGATCAAGAAATTTTCAAAGATCCAGATTTGACTTTTGAGTAATGAATTCATTTCTCACCTTAGCTGTGTTGTCTGTGGAGACTGAGAAAATGTGCCCATCTTCTGAGGCGATACAGAGGTAGGAAACAGGGGCAGCGTGACCTTTCAAAATCCCGGTTGGTTTTCTGCCATTTCAAAATGTAAAATAACTAGCCTGGCATAGAAAATCAGAATTTGAACACATATCCTATGTGTGTATTTCACATTCTCTCAAAGAACAGAAAAGCAGTTGTCCAGAAGAATATAAACTGTTTAAGATATTTAACCCTTGTGCTGTGTAATTGGTGTCCCCGGGCAAAAATGATTAGCCTTTTAAAAACTGCTCGTAAATCTCTCATTACACTATATTATGACCAAATCTTGGATCGAATCTTTTGTCACCTTGTTTTCAACTTGTAATTCTGGCAACGTTCACTCACAAAATGACCAGCCTTTTAAAAATTGCTTGTAAATCTCTCATTACACAACATTATGTCACTTTGTTTTCAACTTGTAATTCTGGCAACGTTCACAAACTGAGGTGCATAACAGTGTTGCCAAGTCTGTGTTTTTTTCACTAAATTAGGCTAATTTTATACTGTTGTTGCCCCTGGAACGCAATTTCGACCAAGGAGGACCCCCACAGACCATAATTTTGGAGGCATTTTGATAGCCAATTTCCCCCGGAACGTGACTGGGGTGTTTTGGCCGTAATTTGGGCTAGTTTTGAATAGCAATTGGGCTGGTTTTGTTACCTGGCAACCCCGGTGCATAAGCTCAGATCAGAGAGGCCTGTGGTCAATCAGCTCTAAAAAGTAATACAAAATCTGTGCTAATTGAAAAATATCAGGATGACAAAAAGATTGATTCCAAGATTTGGTGATCAACAAGCATAATGAAAGATTTACCAGTATTTGTTATGGAAAAGTGATTTTTGACTAGGAATAATGTAACAAGGTAGGGAAAAAAGTAAAAAAAAAAAAAAAAATAATAATAATACTTTAATTAAATGAGAAGTCCACTTCCAGAACAAACATTTACAGATAATACTCACCCCCTTCTCATCCAGGATGTTCATGTCTTTCTTTCTTCTTTCTTGAATAAAAACATTATTCAGAAATAATGTTTTTTAAAGAAAACATTTCAGGATTTTTCTCCATATAATGGACTGCTATGGTGCCCCGATTTTGAACCTCCAAAATGCAGTTTAAATGCGGCTTCAAACAATCCCAAATGCGGTAGTAAATGATCCCAACCGAAGAAGAAGGGTCTTATCTAGCGATCGTTTATTTTCATAAAAAAAATATGATTTAAATACGTTTTAATCTCAAACGCTTGTCTTGTCTTGCTCTCCCTGAACTCTGTGTATTCTGGCTCAAGACAGTTAGGGTATGTAATAAAAAAGGTAAAACAGCGATATAGGACGATTTTGAAGTTGAGGGAAAACATGAGAGTTTTTCAACATACCCTAACTGTCCTGAACCGGGAAAAAAACAGTTCAGGCGGAGCAACGAGCGAAGACGAGCGTTTGACATTAAAAAGTATATAAATTGTATTATTTTTATGAAAATAACCAATCGTTTCGCTAGATAAGACCCTTCTTCCTCGACTGGGATCGTTTACAACCGCATTTGGGATCGTTTGAAGCCGCATTTAAACTACATTTTGGAAGTTCAATCTCCATATAAGGCCACTATATGGAAAAAAATCCTGAAATGTTTACTTCAAAAAACATAATTTCTTTACGACTGAAGAAAGAAAGACATGAACATCTTGGATGACAAGGGGTGAGTACATTATCTGTCAGTTTTTGTTCTGGAAGTGGTTCTATATGTAATAACATTAACTAGCATTAACATTAGCTAAAATTCCTCTCTGGGTCAAAATGACTGGAACACAACATCAGGTTTAAGGTTTAAGAATTATCTACCTTTTTTCACATGAGAGTACATTTTATGGGTTTGACTTCCGGTCTCACGTTCAGCTCTTTTTATCTGTACAAAACAGCTCGTTTTGCTGCTTGACATTGCAAATTGGTGTGTCTTACCATATTATTTTAATGTATTATCTTAATTATAGTGCAAGTTTGTAGTGCAAACAGTTTTACCGTTTACTGCACGTTGTTATTATTCTCATTATTTCCCTACAGCGGCTAATGAACCGGAAGTCTCGCCCATACGCTTGCTTCTGAGTTGAACCATCAGAATATAAGACACACCTAGGGACGTATGGCGTCCACATGCGCAATAGCTTGTCCATCCCGCCGGTGACCAAAAGATTTCGATTCTTACAGAAGTCAAAGGTCATGACTCCTTTAGGAACAGTGAAGACTGTTTGATTGCTTGTTGCCCTCTGTGCAACTTTCGTAGATTTTCCCTCTCCCCACACTTCTGTCTTCTCTCTCATCTGCTCTTGCATGTAGGTTGATGGATGAATGCTTCCTAATTAAAAACAGATTGTCAAACATCCATACACACACATCCACTCAAACAGATCACAGCTGACAGATTCCGAACCCTTTTCCCCTCTTTCTGAGTCACGGCGTGTTTTTCAAATGAGTTTAACCAGAGCTTCATTACACTGAGAGTTTTGACAGATCTCTCTTCTGGCATTAAACATGCAAGACGCCAGAGTTGCTATTTTCTCCCTTCTGCCACGTTAAACTGACACCGCTCAGAAAGACGTGAGAAAGGATGATAGACTATTTTCTACACACTCTTGGATGAATCTAAACGCCTTAGTTCACCCTAAAATCAACAGTAAATTTTTTTTTGCATAAATTAAATGAATCCTATTTTTAGGATCATTAGGATTTTTTTGCTCTATGACATTATTTTCATTCATCTAAGCATATTTCGACCCCTATTCTCTCATTATCACAGTGCGCCTGTATGTTTTTCTTTTGCTTGTATTTCTCATTATTTTTAATTACGATTCTCATTATTGTAATACATTAATGAAGAGAAGAATGTGCTTAATTGTCATAAAATATTGTCACAGTGCAAAAAAAATGAATAGTCCTTAAAAACAAAATATGCAAAATATAATTTCTCATCTTTTCTTTTGATTTTAGGATGACATATAACCCTCCTAAATGAGAGAAAAGAAAACAATTGCATTATGCTACTGTACTTCTAAAAGAAAAACAAAAGAAGTCATTTTTAATTGTTACCTATAACAAGGGAAGAGTCTTCATGCATTGATGAGGATACAACGGCAGGTATGCTTTGAAAATATTTCACCTGAAATGATAATAAAATACTAAAACATTTTAGACCTTTTGCAGTTATAAATAATTTATAAAAAATTCTCTGCCAGTATTATTCTTGGATCACCTCTCAATGCATTAACACACTTTGAGTGGAATATTTACAGTTCATTTCAGTCCATATTCATGTGAATTGTAGCATGTGAACAATACAAGGAAAATAAACTGTACTAATAATATTATAATAACAATAATAATAAACATTTAACCTTTGACACCCAGTCTTGGTGGAATTTCCATCTGATAAATGTTATTTCTGGAGATTGAACTGCATGGTCAATGCTTATGTTTGGCACGTTGTCAACCTGTGGCAATCTTTTCCATAATCTAGAGAAAAAAAGGCATAAAAAAGCTTAAACACATGAATAAAAAATATACTACACAAATAGCTGTCCAGGTCATTTCTAGGCCTGTTTGTTTTTTGCTTATTTTGTAATTAGAATAAATGTAATTAATGGCCTGGACACAGTAAGCAAGGTCATTAAAAAGTCTTAACACATCAGTTATTATTCACATATCTGCAAATGGCTCTCCAGAGAACACTATCAGATTGCTAATTAATTTATTCATTAAATTATGAAAATCAGGACATGTGTGCATGATTTGCTCTTGTAATTTTGTTTTACAAAACTGCACATGCAAAATGAGTATTAATAAAAAAAGAGCCTTGTTTACCTCAGTTTCTCCCTGACCGATTTCATTAGTAGGATGTTCACACAGCCCTGGAATGCCGAAAGCTTTGTGATTAAACAAGTACATTGTATTATATGAAATTAATGTATTGGCCTAGATTCATTTACTTACTTGAGTATCGCCATATACGATGATACATTCATCTGAGCCTGTAGAGCTGACAAAACAAGAGTATTTTTTTATTACATGAAAAGCAAACATGGAATTATCATCAAAGAAAGCAGTGTGTTCTTGTTCTTAAATATTTCATTACAAAAAAATAAAAAATGCATGAGCCAACATGACATACCCTTAATATTTCAAACCTTGTTTCTTATGTAATATGTTACCTTATATCAATACCTTATAAAAAAAAAAACTAAAATCATATCTGAAAACATAATATATGAATAAAACACTATCAGCTAGGATAGCTGCTCACCAGTAATCCAGGTTTAAAGGTACAGTTTCTAGCACACTCAACTGACAGCAAGGCTCCAAGGTGGAAAGATCATAAAACTGAATCTCTCTGGATCTGTAAAGTGGGAAAAGAGATGCTATTTAGACTGACTGAGGCTGAGATCAGATGTGGCTGCTGTAAAATCAGAAAGTTTTTCTTAAGATCACTATAAAGTTACATGGTTGTACTTGTCTAGCAGAGCAATCCTTAGGCTGCTCCAAGGGAATTGTCCTTGTAATAACTGTATGTTGCTTTGCATAAAAGCATCTGCAAATTTACTGCTTAGTCTTCATTTAAACTAGCATGCCATGGGCAAAAAATCTTGCTTGGAAGGTTATGTATACTACAGTGCATAATAAAGACTGTTATGCAAAAATAATTGGATTTTAAAAGCAGTTTACCCTGTTCCAATAATCAGTTTGTTATACTCTGGCATTGGCACAAAATCAGTTGCCCATTTTGGTTTTCGACCGATGGATCTGTCAGACTGCACATAGAGACAGAATTTTTTTTAACATAAAATAGGGGATTCAAAATAACTAAAAAATGCAGAATCTCAATACATGCGAAGCAAATAAATAAAAAGAATCCAGTCAGAATGTAAAAGCAACCCACAAACACATTCTTCTTGCTCTTCAAATAAAGCTTGGGGGTCCAGAAGCTAACAACCCCATCTTCTCTAAGAGTCACAACGGTGCCATTAGGAGGAAAGTGAATTCTTAGAACGGGCTCCCCGCGGTTTAGAGACTTGATGGTAGCTGGTAATACGAAGGCTGCCATCTTACTGCGACGCACGGTCTCTTCCTTCTCTTTGTTCTCCAGGTATATGTATGTGCAGAACTCATGCTAAAAGAAAGTGAGGAACACTTAAATAGATTTTAATAGAATTTAGTATGGAAGTATGTGCAGAATTTCAAATGTTATGAGTCTTATTCACTAACCATGCAACCGCATATATTTATAAATACAATCAACAGAATATAATAATGTTTGAATATTTATATTATAAAAAGAAACTGGTATGTATTGATTACGTTATGTTTGGAAACATTAGTAAGCAGTTCTTGCACAAATACAGTTGAAGTCAAAAGTTTACATACACCTTGCAGAATCTGCAAAATGGTAATTATTTTACCAAAATAAGAGGGATCATACAAAATGCATGTTATTTTTTATGTAGTACTGATCTGAATAAGATATTTCACATAAAAGACATTTACATATAGTCCACAAGAGAAAATACTAGATGATTTTATCAAAATGACCCCGTTCAAAAGCTATATACAGCTAATTCTTAATACTGTGTTGTTACCTTAATGATCCACAGCTGTTTTTTTTGGTGATAGTTGTTTATGATGCCTGCTGTTCTTCAGAGAAATCCTTCAGGTTCCACAAATTCTTTGGTTTTTCAGCATTTTTGTGCATTTAAACCCTTTCCATGAATGACAGTTTGATTTTGAGATCCATCTTTTCAGACTGAGGGCAACTGAGAGACTCATCATGCAACTATTACAAAATGTTCAAACACTCACTGATGCTCCAGAAGGAAAAACAATGGGGTATAAACTTTTGAACAGAATGGAGATGTGACATTTTTCTTATTTTGCCTAAATATCATATATATATTTTTTATTTAGCACTAACCTTCAGAAGCTACAGAAGAGACTTACATGCTTCCCAGAAGACAAAATAAGTTAAATTTACCCTGATCTTCAAATTCCAAAAGTTTTCACCCCTCTTAATGCATCGTATTTCCTTCTAAAGCATTAGCGAGCATATGAACTTTCTGTAATAGTTGCATATGAGTCCCTCAGTTGTCCTCAGTGTGAAAAGATGAATCTTAAAATCATAATACAATCAAAATGCTGAAAAAACAAAGAATTTGTGGGACCTAAAGGATTTTTCTGAAGAATAGCAGGCAGTTTAAATGTTCAGGACAAACAAGGGACTCACGAAACAACTATCACTAAAAACAAAACAAATAAACAAAAAAAACATAATTTGGGTAACAACACTGTATTAAGAAGTGTATGTAAACTTTTGAACAGAGTCATTTTTATTATTTTTTATTATTTTATTATTTTTTATATTTATTATCTCTTGTGGACTACATGTAAATGTCTTTTATGTGAAAAATCTTATTCAGGTCAGTACTAAATAAAAAATAACATGCATTTTGTATGATCCCTCTTATTGTGGTAAAACAATTAACATTTTGCAGATCCTGCAAGGTGTATGTAAACTTTTACCTCAATTGTATGTCTGTATTTAAGGTTAGTGAATGCGACCCTTTTTTAATAAGTTGCTCAAAGGTTTTTCCAAGTGTGAAAACTGGACTCAAAAACTATGCATTTAACAAATCGTCTCTTCATCTATTAAACAAGCACAAATTTGAGATTTAAAGGGGAAATAGTGAATTATTCATACCCACTCGATTTTGCCATCGCCAGTGTAATCGATCTTCATGAATAGCTGCTGAATTTGAGAATCTTTCTGTGACATTTCAAAAAGTTTTATGCCAAGGAAATGGGTGGGAAGACAGCGAGACTTGTACAATCATATGATAAAGATTTTAGGCCTTGGGTCTTTATTAATCCTTTACACAAGCAACAGCATATAACTGAATGTACAGTATTTTTATACAGACAGAGAGAAAGATTAATTCATCATATATTCATAGAAGGGCAGTGATTGCAATCATACTTACAACTGATTTCATACCAGGGCACTTTTTCACAACAGACTGGAATTCGGCATAATCCAGCATATAGATGCCAGCCTTTGCAAACTCCTGCAAAGGAGAACATAATTAGGAAAACCATGTTTTGACATCTTAATTTCCAAATAATCTAAATATGTTGAATACTTACATCATAGGCCAGTTTAATTTGCTTTAGATCATGAATGGACACCATCTGTTCAATCTATATTAGAAAAAAAAAACAATATATATATATAACATAGATGAATAGCATACAGTTAGTCTGCAGTGGATAATTCAACATAGAATAAATCAACAAGTGTTGTTTGACATTTGTTGGATGATCAAACAGCACCTTCTAGCATGTCACAAAATGAAACAGCTGCTGGTTTTTTCGACAGGCTGCTGTCACAGGTTCTGCTCCTTAAAATAATAAATTCACTTGAAATTGAAATTACTTCATTGCAACATGATGCCCTTTAATTATGTTGTGGATCAAAAGCCAATTGCTTCATCAGTCTGCTGTCTGCAGGAAATCAAGAAATTACATGCCAGTCAAACCATCCACCATGAATGAGGAAATGATAGATAAAGATAAAAGATATACACAAAAGATAGTAAGTACTGCATTTCCCACAAAAGCAATTAGGCTGACAGCAACATGAACATTTCAATTTACTAAAAACAGCTGAGCATCTTTCACACAGCTGAAAAATGTAGTTAGCAGTGTCCCTTCTTGTAGTTAGTTGCTCTTCTACAGTGATAAATACAGATTATAACTTTCATGCTTATTTCAGTGTGCAGTCAGATGGCAAATTACCTCCAGCACAAACAATTTTGGGCTTGATAAGGAAAAAGTAATTGATTTGCTTACTGGGGTGCAAGTTCAAGCACTCTGTTAAAATAAATGATGCATCTCTACAGTGTCATTTCATTCGATCCGTAGTCATGACAGATTACTCTGCAATGGCTGCCCATCCAAAGGTCATCCAGCTAATAAATTAATGGATTCTGAACTTGATTCAAAATGTCATTTCAAGCAAAGGTTCATGATTTGCTTTTGGCATATTTAATGAATGTTTGATATAGGAAGAGTAATCAATTATACTCCACTGACACCTTGAGGTCATGACAATGAAAGAAGTCTGACTGAAATGGCGGTTGTAATACGGTAGCATCCACATCAAAACCTGAGACATTAAAAAAATGCTTATATCCACTATATCTTTCAACACGGAAGTACGCCGTTTTCGGTAAATGCGAGACTTCCGGTTCATTAGACGCTGTAGGAAATAACGAGAAGAATAACAAAGTGCGGTAAACCGTAAACCAGCGTGCTCATAATTAAGACAATACGTTAAAATAATATTGCAAGACGCACCAGTTTGCAATATCAAGCAGCAAAGCGAACTGTTTTGTAACGTTACAGCTAAAAATAGCTGGAAGCAAATGTCACTGAAAGACAGACACTTAAGATTTACAAATGGCTGCGCCCACTCTTACAGTAAAAAATAAGGTGGATTGAGAAATAAATTTCTTTTCTACACAACATATGATACGGTTACGAGCAGATAAAGATAAGATACATATGCACCCTGTAACATACCTCAAGTTGATGCACTTCAGTCTTTTTACTAGTCAGTTAGAACAATGAGTTTAAAAAATGCTAAACAACAAGATTGTTTAGAATTATAGGAGGGGCGGGGTCTGCTATGGAGGGGGCTGGGTTACATATTTAGTTAAAGGAGAACTCCACTTCCAGAACAACATTTTACATATAATTTACTCACCCCCCTTGTCATCCAGGATTTTCATGTATTTCTGTTTTCAGGTGTATAGAAAATATGTTTTTTGAGGAAAGCATTTCGGGATTTTTCTCCATATAATGGACTTCATTGGTGCCCTGATTTTGAACTTCCAAAATGTAGTTTAAATGCAGCTTCAAAGGGCTCTAAACGATCCCAGCCGAGGAAGGACGGTCTTATCTAGCGAAATGATTGGTCTTTTTTTCGAAAAATAAAAATTTATATACTTTTTAAGCACAAAAGCTTGTGTAGCACAGGCTCTGGGATGCGCATCCACGATGCTACGAATTAGTCATAGGTCGTACTTGAACGATTCTTTCATTTTGAACAAATCTTTAATGTGACTTGGGAAGAACAAGTCGTCTTGGGGAGTGATTCGTTTAGTCGCGCATGCGCAACATCCTATTAGGTTCTGTACTGGAATTAGTTCACCTGTTTCGAGTCTTCGGGTTTTTTGAGTCATTCGTTCATCTTATGGGGCGGTCACACAATGAACGAACGACTCGAACCTGAAGACTCAAGAGATGAACTAATAAATTCTTTTTCCAGCTCACACTGCATTGGTTGAGCTTATGGGGCTGTCACGTGATGAACGAACGACTCAAAAATGAAAACTTGTCAGATAAGAGGTGAGGTGAGCTAATCATAAACTAAAGACCCAGGTAAACAATAATTATTTTTTTCTGTTTCTTATAGCATTATAGTTTTGTCTTGTTTGTAGTGTGGTCAACGTTTGTGTAAGCAGTAGATGTGTTAGGGAAGTAACACGTAACATTTTAATTATATTTTGCTAAAATGAACGAAATGACTCGAAAAAAAAGATTCGTTCATTTTGCTGAACGAGACTCAAAGGTCCAAGTGGGTAAAATGATCCGAACTTCCCATCACTACTACAAATCACATGTAAGTTCATCGTCTGTGTACTGAGTATGCCGAAAAACTCTCTTACAACTTGAGAGGAGGACATCGTTGTACGTTTTTGTTTGTAAACAGCGTTTACAAATTTACTTGCACTTTCTTAGTCTTTGCACGTTCGCTTTGTAAACACTGGGTCTGTAGTTCCGCCTACGTTGACCTTTCGACGGTATTCAATAGTACAGAGCGTCGTGAACGTGCATCCCAGAGCCTGTGCTACACGAGCTTTTTGTGCTTAAAAAGTATTAAAAAAATTATTTTCTGAAAAAAAATGGCTGATCGTTTCGCTAGATAAGACCCTTCTTCCTTGGAGCCATTTGAAGCTGCATTTTAACTACATTTTGGAAGTTCAAAATCAGGGCACCAATGAAGTCCATTATATGGAGAGAAATCCAGAAATGCTTTCCTCAAAAAACATAATTTACGACTGAAGACAAAAAGACATGAACATCTTGGATGACAAGGGGGTGAGTAAAGTATTTGGGACTTGTTGTTCTGTAAGTGGAGTTGTCCTTTAATAAATGTGACCCTGGACCACAAAACCAGTCATAAGGGAAAATTGAAATTGAAAGATTTATACATAATTTATTCAATATATATATGGTTTGTCCAGATAGGACAATATTTGGCTGAGATACAACTATTTAAAGATCGGGAATCTGAGGGTGCAAAAAAATCAAAATATTAAGAAAATCACCTTTAAAGTTGTCCAAATGAAGATCTTAGCAATACATCATTACTAATCAAAAATTAACTTTTTATATATTTACGGTAGGTAATTTACAAAATGTTTTAATGGAACATGATCTTTACTTGATGTCCTAATGATTTTTGGCATAAAAGAAAAATCTGATCATTTTGACCCATACAATTTCTGGCTATTGCTACAAATATGTCCGTGCTACTTAAGACTTGCTACTTGTGGTCCAGGGCCACATATTATATTAAAGCATTACATTAGACTCTAATTTCATGTGCAATATTATGGATTTGAGGAGTAGCTCAGTCCAACTGCCCAACCCCCTCATATATCATTAGAACATTTAATTTGCATACCTTGGCCGGTAAAAGATGATGCCGGGGCAAGTTGCCATTCAATCTAGGTGGAAAATAAATTTTGGGAAATGCAGCCAAGCAGCAGATGCTGCACAAGCTTGACCCTTTGACTTTTACCTTGAGCTCACAGAGAGTGCCGGCAGGATCTGCTCTGTAGTGTTGTCGCATGCTGAGTTTAGCAACATCTCCCAGGGCGAGAGAATGTCGTCTGGGTTCTTGCCTCAAAAGCTCTCTCTCCAGCCAATCAGGAAGCTGTTGGCTCTTCTCTGTAGTGTCTAAATAACTGAAGATAGACCCACTAGAATGGAGCACCCTGTCAGTCTGCTGTCTGTACCCTGTGACACGCTTCTGCCCAGAAGCATGCACTGGTCCAAACTCTGTTGAAATACTGCATAAGAATGTTGCATTGTTTATACTGAATATTTATATTGAATATTGTTTATTTTTTATTTTAATTATTGAGTAGGTATTAATTTCCATAAATATAAATAATACTGCCCGCTGTTCTCATGAACAACCCTTTACAACAAGGATTTTGAGATCCATCTTTTCACACTGAGCACAACTAAGGAACTCATATGAAGCTATTACAGAAGGTTCAAACGCTCACTGATGCTTCAGAAGGAAACACAATGCATTAAGAGCCAGGGGTGATTAACTTTTTTATTTTGAAGATCAGGGTTAATGTATCTTATTTTGTCTTCTGGGAAACATGTAAGTATCTTCTGTAGCTTCTGAAAGGCAGTAATAAATGAAAAAAAATATATGATATATAGGCAAAATAAGAAAAATGTACACATCTTCATTCTGTTCAAAAGTTTACACCCCTGGCTCTTAATACATCGTTTTTCCTTTTGGAGCATCAGTGAGCATTTGAACCTCTCGTCCTCAGTGTGAAAAGATGGATCTCAAATCATACAGTCATTATGCAGTCAAAATGCTGAAAAACCAAATAACTGTGGGACCTGAAGGATTTTTCTGAAGAACAGCAGGCAGTTTAACTGTTTAGGACAAACAAGGGACTCATGAACAACTATCACTAAACAAACAAACAAACAAAAAAACAGCTGTGGATCATTCAGGTAACAACACAGTATTAAGAGTCAAGTGTATGTAAACTTTCGAACAGGGTCATTTTTATAAATTCAGCTATTATTTTCTCTTGTGGACTATATGTAAACATCTTTTATGTGAAATATCTTATTCAGGTCAGTACTACATAAAAAACAACATGCATTTTGTATGATCCCTCTTATTTTGGTAAAATTAACATTTTGCAGATTCTGCAAGGTGTATGTAAACTTCTGACCTCAACTGTATATGTAAGCATAATTTACTGCATTTTTAATTTTGTTTACGTATGGATTATGAGAGTTCACAGTTTGATATAATGAAATGAGATAAAACATCAGTTTTGTTATGACAAAAAACCCATAATAGATCTTAAATATCATATATCGTGTTGTACGTCATGCTATTCTGAATAAACAAAGTAGTATGTTTACTCTCACAGGGAGAACTTTACACCTCCTAAATTTCATTTTGTAAAGTGAAAGCCAAGGGTGAGTTAAGTCTAATCAAATTACAGTCAAGCAATATCTTCATATTTGTCTGTCAAAACAAAAATGAATTAACCCCCAAGGACAAAAACTGGTAAGAGTGTTCCAACAGGGCACCAGCGTTAACCATCTTCCTTATTCCCTGGCAACAGTAAACACTATGAACAACAGGAGGAGTGATACTCAAGGTCAGAAGCAGGAAAATGGCTGAATACCAATGTGGTACGAAACGTAGTCGTCATACTGAGATGAAAGTCATAAAGCAGAACAAATTAGTCTCTGTATCAGTAGCTGTTTCAAAGTAGCACTGAGCAAATTAAACGCTTAAATGTGGGAGCGGGAAGCCTTGTCAAGATATAGATCAGTAAAAAAGAATAAAGCAGAATACCTGAGCTTGTTATGGGTCTCAAGTTGGGCTCCAGCAGATGAGGCCCGAATTTTCCTGCCTAACGGCATTTCTGGAGAGATCTGAGAGAGTCTCTTGTCTTCGTGGCTTGGCTTTCGTTCTCCTTGGAGGCTGCTTTCTTGTTTTGCTGTGCGAGCGTACAGATCTCCCCGAGACACAGCACACCTGAGTCTCAGGTTACCTGATACACAAAACAGAGTCGTGTGGCTAGGTATATAATGGTGCCGCAAGCCACACTTTCAAATTTGATCATGTTAAAAAATCTGAAATGTCAGTTCTCCATAAACTTACTTCTTCGAAACTCTTAGTTTTAGTTTTTTAAGTAAGTTTAGACTTAATCAGAAAGATATCTGTGGTATTTAATTTGGAGGAAATTAATGTCTTAAATCAGTAGCTCTCCTGACATTATATTTAATGCTTTTGCTATTATTCCATAATGTCAAGATACTTAAAATATCTATTTGCACCACTAAAAGAGTCTTAGGAGATTTATTATTCCCAAGAGACAAATCAAATCTTTTGTATCTGTTTTTGCCAAATAAGGCTTGAAAAAAAGAGTGATGCCTATTATCGGTTAACTTTCAGTGTTTTATTAAACACACCATTCGAAGGCAGTTTCATTAAAGTAAGAGTGTTCTTATTTCTGAAAGGAAATTACAACCCACAGAAAAAATGCACACACACATACAGGTGCATCTCAATAAATTAGAATGTCATGGAAAAGTTAATTTATTTCAGTAATTCAGCTCAAATTGTGAAACTTGTGTATTAAATATATTTAATGCACACAGACTGAAGTAGTTTAAGTCTTTGGTTCTTTTAATCGTGATGATTTTGGCTCACATTTAACAAAAACCCACCAATCTCAAAAAATCTGAATACTTCATAAGACCAATAAAAAAAATATTTTTAGTGAATTGTTGGCCTTCTGGAAAGTATGTTCATTTACTGTATATGTACTCAGTACTTGGTAGGGACTCCTTTTGCTTTAATTACTGCCTCAATTCGGCGAAGCATGGAGGTGATCAGTCTGTGGCACTGCTGAGGTGGTATGGAAGCCCAGGTTTCTTTGACAGTGGCCTTCAGCTCATCTGCATTTTTTTTTGCCTCTTGTTTCTCATTTTCCTCTTGACAATACCCCATAGATTCTCTATTGGGTTCAGGTCTGGTGAGTTTTCTGGCCAGTCAAGCACACCAACACCATGGTCATTTAACCAACTTTTGGTGCTTTTGGCTGTGTGGGCAGGTGCCAAATCCTGCTGGAAAATGAAATCAGCATCTTTAAAAAGCTGGTCAGCAGAAGCAAGCATGAAGTGCTCTAAAATTTCTTGGTAAATGGGTGCAGTGACTTTTTTTTTTTCAAAAAACACATTGGACCAACACCAGCAGATGACATTACACCCCAAATCATCACAGACTGTGGAAACTTAACACTGGACTTCAAGCAACTTGGGCTATGAGCTTCTCCACCCTTCCTCCAGACTCTAGGACCTGACAACTGTAGCCAAATTCTTTGACATGTCTGTGTGTGGTGGTTCTTGATGCCTTGACCCCAGCCATTCCTTGTGAAGTTCACCCAAATTCTTGAATTGATTTTGCTTGACAAGCCTCTCAAGGCTGCGGTTCTCTCGGTTGGTTGTGCATCTTTTTCTTCCACAGTTTTTCCTTCCACTCCACCTTCTGTTAACATGCTTGGATACAGCACTCTGTGAATTGTTAATGATTGTCTTCTGGACAACTGTCAGATCAGCAGTCTTCCCTTTGATTGTGTAGCCTAGTGAACCAAATTGAGAGACCATTTGAAGGCTCAGGAAACCTTTGCAGGTGTTTTAAGTTGATTAGCTGATTGGCATGTCACCATATTCTAATTTGTTGAGATAGTGAATTGGTGGGTTTTTGTTAAATGTGAGCCAAAATCATCACAATTAAAAGAACCAAATACTTCAGTCTGTGTGCACTGAATTCATTTAATACACGAGTTTCACAATTTGAGTTGAATTACTGAAATAAATGAACTTTTCCACGACATTCTAATTTATTGAGATGCAACTGTCTATAGCTTTTCATGATTCAAAATGGCATCTTTATAAAGGCCCAGGCCAGGCTGACATCCTCTCCAATGTGGAAGGGGTTTGCACGGATACACCAGTATTCTTCTTCACCTTACATCCATCAGCAGAGCGGCTAGTTATGTGCAATGTCTTCACATCCTTCTTTTCTGGTAAAAAGTAAAATAAACAATTAATATTTAACACAATAAAATACTACTAGGAATTACAGTCAAACAAAAATGTATTCAGACACCTTTAACATTTCTCACATTTTTACAGTTTATTCGCTATAGTTTAGAAAACGGTAATAAAATATGAGAAGAACTCATTCATGAGAAGAACAAATTCATCTTTATAATGTCAGATAAGATTTGATAGAAAGGTATGTAATGGATTATAATCAACCAAAATTTCAGATATTTGTTAATGTGAGAATATTTACACAACTATCAATACTTTGTTCACAAATTACCAAGTTATGCTTAATTTTGTTCAGTCTGTGGCTGTTGCATTAGCAATTAAATTAAGCAAAACATGCTCAGGTCAAAGTGTTTGAATGATTTTTGTCCCATAATTTTAATTAATGTTACTGGTAGTTCACTGTATGAAGACGTTTTAGGTATGTCACAGTTGACTTTATTTTGCTATCCTCACTTACATAAATGCACCCTGCACCCACTGGTAAAAAAAAGTATAAAAAATTATATCTGGTGTTTGAATAATTTTTGGTTTGACTGAACATTCAATTTGTTTCTCAAGTAATATTATAGCAGGATACTCTAAGGAAATATCACAACTTGCTATTACTGGATTTGTGATATTAATCTACTTCATTTGATTTTAGTTTTAAATCTTTAAGGAATAAAACTGTATATAAAATGTAATGCATTTAAACCTAAAAGTATTCTAACATTTTAGTTGGAATCATTCTTTCTCACCTTTACCAGGCAATTTCCTACAAAACTGTTGAAACATTTGAGGTGTGTTTGTTTTTAGCATTGAGGAGACATTAATACGTGTACCTCCAAAATGTTTATTGTAGGTGGTCTCCAGTTTGCTGTCTTCTTGGTTATTGATGTGACTGTAAATCACTGTAGGAACTAAAATGTAAAAGGAAAGTGTGTTATTCTTTTCTAATCTGTGTGCTATACTTTTATTTTAGTGTTTTGTTAGCAATGAATAAATAATTATCAAGTGTTCCCTTTGTAACTGTCAGTTAACTGGCTGATTAACTCTTATAAATAAAGGATTACTGTGGTGTTTTTATCAGCTGTTTGGACTCTCAGTCTGACGGCACCCATTCACCGCAGAGGATCTCTTGATGAACAAGTGATGTACAGGTAATGCTAAGCTTCTCCAAATCTGTTCTGATGAAGAAACAAACTCATCTACATCTTTGATGGCCTGAGGGTAAGTAAATTTTCAGCAAATGGGTCAACTATTTTTTTAATTATGATCATTGCATGTCTACTTCTTTGTGTTTAAAGTGTGTCCAGGCTACTGCTAGGGTTGGTTGTAATATCAGTTTCAAACAAAGTTGTTTGGTCTTTCATCCCCAGTGAAACAGAAGTGTAACAGTAAAGTGGAAGCTTACCAATACCCCTTGCTGCTACACCATGCAGATTATTGCACCCGTAGCGAGAGTTGTTCCCCAGAAGCTCAAGTTTTGTTTTGGGTGGGCGGTAGTTGTGTCTCATTTCAGTCTGGGCATAGTAGTTAACAGCAGGGCTGCAGTTAAAGGGTGTGAAGATTGTATGGTTCTTCATAATTCCTGTGATTTAGACCGAGCATAAAAAGTCACCATATTATGTAATACAATAATCTATAGAACCACAAGATCTTGATATTAACTAAGATTCAAATGCCTTTAAAATTAACCTATAAAGCAAATGTCAATGCAATAATTCCTAAAATTCACCTTGAGGTAATCCAAGAAAGTCAGTCCTGTAGGTCGACCTGTACTGGGCACTGAGAGCCTTTTGGATTTCCTTCTCAATCAAAGTGTGTTGAAGATGTGAATTACAATCAAGACGTTTCATTTGATCTGCAGAATGCTTCCATACCATGAATGCCTTTGTGTTAAAAGAAAAGAAAATGTATGCCATCATTTCCTCACCCTCACGTTTTTCCAAACCTGTATGACGTATTTTTTTTCTCACAGAACACAAATAGTTACTGTCCCAGTGCACATACTCACACAAGCATTAGGACAAGCAGACGTTTTATACATCAGTGCTAACACAGCAAATTACAAAATGTGCCATTGACCTGGCTTGGGTGTGGATTGTTTCTTCGGTTTCCTGATGCTGTGGCAGACCTTATGCAAACAGTCTTTGACACAGGCTTCCAGCAGAAATCTTCACTGTATCCAGTTGCACCAACCGGATCACCCAGTGAGTATGAATTTCGGTAGATATTGCCAGATGTTTTCGGCCTTTTGTTTGAAACAAATAATAAGTGAGATTAATCTTAACTCTGACATTTGTAACTTTTGTTTAGGGTCGGAAATAAATAAGGGCTTGTGGCAAAAATCCCCAAAATGAACAAAAATGCCCATAAATTCAAGACAAAGAGGCTAAAAATGCCCCTGCAATTAAACAATGTATTATGGCTGTTGCAATTTAAATGAAATGTGAAAATTAATGAAACGTGTCAATTCACGGAATTACATTTAGATTCGCTTACACTGCATCAGGTTGCTTTTACATGCTGTTTTGTGCAGCGTTGACCCTTATAACCAATCAAACGCGTTTCTGTTGAACTTAGGAATGCACTGGCCAATCAGAGGCGCTTAGATTAGTCAGCGTTGAAAACGTTGATGAGCGCGGACGCTCGCGAATTCCCTCTTCATAAACAACACAGTGCAGATACGATGTAAAAAAACAAAACAAACAAAAAAAGATTAATTTCGTAGCTTCAGTAATTATAACCTGAGTTTTTGCATAACTTGCGCTAGACTTGGCTAAGGTCATGGACTGACATGTTGTCTATGAAGCCAGAATTTGACGTGCTCAAATTAAACAAAAATAGTTTTCTATATTGATATTAATAACCATTATTACAATATAACGAACAATAATCTACAATAACGATTTTTGTCTAAATATTGCAGCCCTACTGTCTATTGTTATTGACAACAGTTTAAAATACTGATTTAAGTAATTGCCCTGATAGCACAAGTACATGTTGGAGACATCTATTTGGCATCTGCATTTACATCTTTTTTTAGAGTTTCCTATCAGATATCAAATAGACGTCAATGACTTTAAAACGTTTATGATTTAGAATGTATGTAAAACTGACATATTACAGACGTCTGTCAGATGTTTCTGAGTCAAATAATTCCCCTTAATGGAAAAGTTAATTTCTGAACCTGCATTTGTTAAATAAAAACTCACCTTAGGATTGGAATAGATGAAATGGGTCTATAGATGAAATCTCGTTTATGAGAGGTCTCAAATGCTTCCCATCTTCTGTTTACATCTAGATTAAAATGTACAGTGAAAAACAAACAATAGACTATACTTAAATAACACACTGAAAATATTAAAATCACAATACACTTGTCTAACCATAATTTGCCATGGTTGTCTTGACAGATGGGAAATTATCTGCCTCTGCTACCGTTGTCCAAACGACAATAAACTGTCCTGGATTTGTTTGTTTCAGGTGCTGTTCACTAGAAGCTCCGTCGTTTTACAGATCAGTGCGCTTTAAGAAAAGGATCGGACTGCTAGCAATAATCCTGTGCTGACTTTTACTTCTGACGCACCTGTTGTGGTGTTTCTGAAATTCTTTCGAAACGTTTTCACCTGTTGATCTGAATTGCTTATGCCTATGTGATGTTATCTGTAAACTGATGTTGTTAGGAAACGCAAAACAACGGGCGCGGGAGCGAGTGCTGACTGACGCTCCGCGGGGGTCTTTTAGCAAGTACAGTGACGCACTTGAGCGCATGCACGAAAACCCAAAGACCCGCTGACAATGTCAAGCTGCCAAAAAGGTTGCAAACGGCATATTGAAAAAAAATTCTGTGTATATAATGCAATATTGAGGGAAATAATTACAATATATGCAAAACAAAACATTAAAACGTGAAAAAATAGGATTGTTGCCTAATAGTCCATGAGGTGTATTTCTTTTCTCACATGTTTCTTTGTTAAAAGTATCGTTACATTCCTTAAGATCCTCTCCAAACTCAAAGTTTGATTTTATTAGGGCGTAGCGCCTCTCAGTGGAAAATACTGAGCGGCGTGCATTCCAAGATTTTTTATTGCCAAAGTATCACAGCAACATGGATACAGAAATAAGGAACACATGAAAATGTACCGATTTACTATACTAGACTACATATGTGACCCTGGACCACAAAACCATTTATGAGTAGCACAGGTATATTTGTAGCAAATACATTGTATGGGTCAAAATGATCGATTTTTCTTTTATGCCAAAAATCATTAGGATATTAAGTAAAGATCATGTTCCATGAAGATATTTTGTACTTTTCCTACCGTAAATATAAAACTTAATTTTTGATTAGTAAAATGCATCGCCAAGAACCTAATTTTGACAACTTTAAATGCGATTTTCTCAATATTTAGATTTTTTTGGATTTTAGATTTTCAAATAGTTGTATCTTGGCCTATTCTAACAAACCATACATCAATGGAAAGCTTATTCAGCTTTTTAGATGTAGATGTATAAATCTCAGTTTCCAAAAATTGACGCTTAAGACTGGTTTTGTGGTCCAGGGTCACATATAGGCTAGCAATTGGAAAGAAAGCACAAATTAGCCTATGAAGGACAAAATAGCATGGATTGCTCGATTTATTTTTTTTTAAGTCAATAAAACCGGGTTTTTGATAACGATGAATGTGATATTTATCAAGGAGCAATAAAATATTAATAATAAAGTAGGCCTACTTATTTTGTTCATTCACGATTCATTAAATATAAAGTCCTATTCAGGTGACTCATGTTTATTAAATCACTGTTTTATGCCTAACAATTTAAAAGAAAAAAAAATAATCAATGCATTAATTCATTAATTAGCTTATATTGATTGAATTGGTCTCCATTTTGTTTGAATGTACAATTCGTGCATGAATTCAATTTATGGATTTAAATTCAGTTGCATGGTTTGCGTTTGCACGATTCCAAAACAGACACGTGAATTAACATGCAAACATTTTTAAGTAGACTTTTACGTGTTTAACATTATTTGTGATGTACGTGCGACATGTGAACATGCAATTAAATTATAAATATTGACAGTTATGCAAGCGCGTACTCTTTCTTCACTGAAATGCTCTTGAAAATTTTCTCATCAGATATATAGAATGACGTTTGTTAAATTTGCAAAAAAAAAATGTTTTAATACACTTTAAAGG
>JAHKKF010520689.1:0-10726 GCA_019740295.1 Labeo calbasu | reverse complement strand
TTTTTTTTTATTTCCGACAGTTATCGAGGCGCAGTTGTACCGTCAAATCCTTGAAATACTATGTATTCAAAGCAAATATTAGTCATGCCATTTAAAGCCTTTACTCAAACGACAACAGTGTGTTTACATGTACTACAGTAAGTACCCGGCAGAACAAAACGGTGTCTGATACTATTACGCTTGTGTCAGTGGATGTTTTTTCATATTCACGCGCCGTTGAAAAAATATGACGTTTCGCCGACGAACAGCCAACCACACCTCAGCTCTCGTAGGGGCTATAGTGTGGCGACAGCCAATCACAGGCGCTCAAGACTTGGCGGTAGCCAATAGGATTCGTGACTGTATACTGTGTCTCTCGTGAGCGGAGGGTTCTGCACGCACTTGGAAGAGCGCGCATCGGTGTTATTGTACTTCAAAGCCCCATTATCTAGGCATCCACAGAGGCTGCAGATAGAGAAGGCTGGTGAGTTTTGCCATAATATGCTTGTCATGGCCTTAATTAACTATTTTTCAAGAAACGTCGTATATTTCAACTCATTTTCCCTTGGTAGTTGCGTATTTGGTGAAAGGAGAGCGACCAATCTTTGTCGGAATCTATTCGTCAGTCATTCAGTCAGTGCGCTTAGTTACATAGTGAAATGTCCTGACTGAAAAAATCTTCTGAAGATAAAACATTATCGCTTTTTCCTTGTGAAATGACAGTATTATAATTGTCTTCAATGGGGTGGGCTGTAATATTTGTCAGGTAGCCATCCCAGCTAAAGCAGTTAGCTTTTTGGGGTCTCAGTTAAAGCTGTTATTGTGTGAGCCAGTGACGTGCGTGGCATTCTCACATACAGACTAAAATAACACCTCGGATAATTTTACCAGTCCCAAGGGCTTGTATTAGTCATTTTGTGCATTTTTCTCTCTGGTCGTTTAGAACGGGACGTTTTGCGGCCGTGTTCTGTAATATAATATGGCTGGCTTGCGGAGGATACTCAGTGCGTTTTGCCTATGAGTGGCGGGGGATGGAGACGGACGGGGTGTAAGCGCCATTCAACTTAACTAATAAAATAAAATTCAGCCAAGCTCGTTTGCATTCCTTTATTAACTCGTACGAACGCCCGAGGGTCTGTTTTAGTGAACTCTGATGTTTTCCAAGCAAAAGCGAATAAGAAAGAGGGAGTAAAATTCTATTTATATTGTTTCCCACCGCCGGTGTTGTGTGTATGCGGCTCAGGCTGGCAGACATAAAGGGAGAGAGTGAGGAAGCCATGTTGGCTCTGCTAGCTGTGCTCATGTGGCTCCAGTTGAACGGCGGACTTACGAGAGCGAAACTCCCATTGCATAGCGCTTATAGTTACAGACACTGTGTCCATACAGAGCGACTTCTTCCATAGGGGAGGCGATAATATCGGAAAGCGGCGGGCCAGGGGCGAAAAACGGACGAAGTGCGGTGATTTTGGGTCCTTGAAATTACCCAGGAATGTGGGAGGAGACAATTGAGGGGGACTTTCTCTCATGAAGACGGCTTTTTCAAAATGGAAGAAGAAATATTATTGTTGCACCGTTTAGGCATTTTAAGGCGGGCCCTATGCAATATATCTGCCCGCTCTTGGGCGATGCTGCCATGAATGTTCAGTTGATGAAAAATACACATGAAGTGGGAAAACAGTGGGAATGAATTTCAAACAATTAAATATGTGCTTTTATTCACGAAATGGAGGATGTCCTTGTCTTTCACCGTGAACTTGAGGCGGTCTTTGTGCATCTCCCTGTCTATCTCAATAATGTGATTTCACTGCACATTTTATGTTGATTTTTTAGACTCCCTCACAGTACCTAAAATTATAAATAGAAAATAAATATAAAACATAAAAATAATAAATAATATAAAAAATAAATATAAAAATATTTAAATATGTATGTGTGCAGTGTCATTTATTTTCTGTATCAATTTATGATTTTACGATATATACACACACACACACACACACACACATATATACAGATAGACAGGTAGAATTACATACATGTAGGAAGTGTTTGCATCATAATTGTGAAAGAATCCAAATTATAAAAGAGTACAGCATGTCACTTTCATTTATTTGAGCATATCTTTTTTTCCAGAGGGTAAAGATGGGGAAAGATCCAAGGAAGCCCAGAGGAAAGATGTCCTCTTATGCCTACTTTGTGCAAACCTGCCGTGAAGAACACAAAAAGAAGCACCCTGAAGCCACTGTGAACTTCTCTGAATTCTCCAAGAAGTGTTCAGAGCGATGGAAGGTACTCTTCTAAAAAAACGCTGATAAATATTATGCCTTTATATTATGGAAATATTGTGCTTTTAGGCTTATTTGAAAAAAATCTTTGCAAAAATCTGCTTTTTAATGTACCTTGCACTTTTTGATACAGCCTTTTCTCATTCTGAACAGACAATGTCTGCCAAAGAGAAGGGTAAGTTTGAGGATATGGCCAAGCAAGATAAAGTTCGCTATGAGAGAGAAATGAAGAACTACATCCCACCGAAGGGTGAGAAGAAGAGGCGATTTAAGGATCCCAACGCGCCCAAGAGACCACCGTATGTTCACGCTGTGCACTCCTATTGAAAATTGGTAATTTTTTAATATGGCTTGGTTTAATGCATGTGTTTTTCCCCCGAAGGTCAGCATTCTTCATTTTCTGTGGTGACTACCGTCCTAAGATTAAGGGGGAGAATCCAGGTCTGTCCATCGGAGACATTGCCAAAAAGCTTGGAGAAATGTGGAACAGCTCATCGGCTGAGGTGAAGCAGCCCTATGAGAAGAAAGCAGCGAAGCTTAAGGAGAAATACGACAAGGTAAAGTTTCTTTATTCCTGAATAGTCTTGATTGTAGATGCACCTGGCCTGTTTGTTAATGTTATTATCTTCTGTAGGATATCGCTCTATACCGCACAAAGGGAATTGCGGGCTTGTCCAAAAAAGATGGTGGGGAGGATGATGATGAGGATGAAAATGAAGAAGATGAGGAGGAGGAGGAAGATGACGAGGAGGAGGATGATGAGTAGATTAGCTACTGATGTAGCCTAGGTTCTTGTTCATGCCATAAACCCAATTGTACACGATTCACATCTTCAAACGTAATACAGCAGAAGCAAGAATTGTTAGGCTGTGTATATGCGACGTTTTTAAGATGTACAGTGTTATTCTCCTTTTGTAAAGTTAACACTATGTGTCTTCAGTCTTATGATTTTGTTATCTTTGTTTTCGTTAGTGGTAGTTCTTGCCAGGAACAGTTTAAGGTTGAATGATATGAACTGAACTGTTTCTCTGAAGGTGCATAGCACAATTATCTGGTTTATGTAGATCTGTAGTGCACTATCATATTAGTTTTTAAAATATTTTTCGTATTTGCCGTCATAAGGTCCTTTAACTGTACTTTGAATACCACTCTAATTACAAGAATGCAGCTTTGTTTGACATTCAAGAATGTGTCTGAAGTAAACATTTCTTTTTTTAGAAAAATGTCCTGTTTTTTTCTTCCGTAGCTTCTGTAGTGACGGCGATTACATATAATATACTTTACATCTGCAGTGATTGTATCAGTGACGAGCGATGTGTAATCGGCCCAGGTATGTGTTGTACTATGAACTGTTTCATTAATACTACAGGTTTAACAAAGAAATGATCTGCATCAGCCAATTAAACATTGTAGCACTTTTGGGAAGTTTTTGAAGTATCTAGTTACTATGTGCAATTTACATAAAGAACGCTGCATTAAACCATGCTCTGGCATACAAATTAATGCTGTGTAATGGAGCATGTTATCAAAAATGAAAACACTTTAACTCCTATCATATAGCATAAACGTACCTGAAAACCAAAATGTTTTGGTTAATGACTAGAAATAAGCACTGCATTATGGAATATGAAAATAGAGCGACACCCTGTGGCCGTGATGTGTATCTGCTTTGTTTACTATTACACACGCATCAATGATGTCATCTTATTCAGGTTTCACCTTGACGTCCTCTACAAGGACCAATACTGCAAGCAAGAGCACAATTAAAATTGCAGCATATTCTAAAGCACCAGTTCAAAGCATTGTAACATCAGTTTTTGGGTTAAATGACTTTTGATATTTACGCTTGTAAATTAATTTATCTGTTGCTATTTTATTATTCAAGGGGAAATCGCAAATCCACTATAGAAAAGCGCTTAACCTTAATATGTGTCATAGCTCCTCAATTATAAACCAAGCAGTACAACATCATATACTATTAATTACTTGGCCTCAAGGCAAACACTTGGAAGGTTGAAAAAGACAGAAACAAACACCTCAAGGCTAGAAAAATAAGGCAGACTGTTTCTAGATCCGCCAGAGGGCGCTTGAGGGGTGCAGCTGATAGGTAATTTAAACACTAATCAGTTTAAATAATGTGGTTAATGGAGCCTTTTGATTGCAATTGACAAAGCAGTGAAGCAAAGAGAGTGCCTCCGGATTTTAAATTAGATTTGAAACTACTTTAAAGAAAACACATTGGGTTCTTGTAACAGTACAAACCAAGATGCTTTAAAAATGTATAGCGATTTTTATTTATTCTTATTTGAAAGCTTTTAACATGTCTAAAAACACATGTTTGATCTGCGCCTCACTTGCTATAATTTACTTAGCAGAAAGACACCAGCTTTTGCTTTGCTGAATTCACATTTCTGTAGTTAAATTTGTATAGGATTTACAGATGCAATGGGTATTTTAGGGCCCTATGATTTCCGCGATACGGAAAACACGGACGGAATCGTGGAATCCAGTCATAAAAACGGAATTTACTGAATAAGGCGGAATGTCACGGAATTTGAATGAATTAATCAAAAGTAGCTCATTACACTTAAATCAAACCACAATATGGACTAGTATCTGTAAATATTACGAGGCAAAGATACCATTTAAATGTGAATCCTACATGTTCTGTATGTCTCTTTTTTAATGAATGGAGCAGAGGAGCGGTTTTGTTTACTACACTGAAGCGCGTGTGACGCTAGCAGTGATTTCAGCTTCTGTGGTCTCACTAAATGAGGACATAAATACATGAACAATATCTGCTGAGAGTCACTTAATGAGCATTTGCCTGTTCCATTTTAAGAAAACTAGCGTCATATCATGTACACATAGAAATTTAAAGGTAGACACGGCACAATTTGATAACAATAAAACATGATGAGAAAAAATAAAACATTTCATAGGGCCCTAAACATGTCATTTGTGTTAAACCTTTATTAAACTGATGTGAAATTGTATACGTTTCATGATTTTAATTAATTAGACATGCTCTTTGATTAATAAAATTAAATTGAACCATTAAAAAGGAGTTGAGAAAAATTAAAACGGCAAAAAATGGAATTTAGAAACATTTAAACAGAAAAAATGGAATTTGGGAAAAAAATACAACGGATTTCATAGGGCCCTAGTATTTTAATAAACAAATTAACACAAACAAATTAACAGCACTTCTGAAAAAAATAGCATTGTAATAATGTGCACTCTATTTATCTTAAAGAAAAAGATGTTTAATTCTACACAAGTGGGCAGCCCCCTCATAGGCTCCATCATGTTGATGTCACATGACCAGCTGAGCAGCTGCTGCTATTACTACTAAAAAAAATCTCTGTAGAAACAATTTTCACTCATAAATTGCTAGTAAATTTGACAAATAATTGCAAAAAGTGGCATGTAACACATTGCATTAAATGTGAAAATAGAGTGTAGAGAAAATTAGAGTATAGAGACTGAAACAGTATTGTCTTGTAAAACATGCTCCAAAAATATTGGTTTTATTTACAACTTTTTTCAGCACCTGTCAAGCACCTGTCTGATATATAAAGAAATAAACCAAATAATATAACAAAGACAAAAGACTTGCTTTAGAAACAATAGAGTGCTTTCACGATGCGTCATCAATCGGCCATATTTGTGGCACTGAACGTAAACAATGCCACAGAACTGAATGGAACTTGCAAATTTTGCTGATTATTGCTGCTGAAAATGGTCAGTTATTGTCATGTGTTGGGCTGTACTAATCGGTCGGACTGGGAATAATATTTGGAGTACTATCCACCTTTTTCCTGAGTAACCGATGAAAGGCGCCATAATGGATTCTAACTTCCATTTGGGTGCTTTCGTTTTTTTGATTTCTATAGAAATCCATGTTAAAATGGGGTAAAAAAGATAGAAAGAATTGAAATTTTTTCAATCTAACTAAATATAAAAATGTGTGCAGGTTTAATGTTATATTATCGGTTCGGAAAATATGTTTATTTGATTAGAAACACCAGAGACTGGGAATATAAAGCACTGTTCCAGTCGGGTGAGACTTGATGGAGACTTAATGAAAAAAGGTGGAATAGACTGCAAAACGTTATAACAAATCAAGGCGAAGAGTGCAAAAAAAATGTCTGAGGAACAAAAGGCATTTGTGGTTAGCCAAACTGAACCAGGATTCCAGGGCAAGAATCTTGACAACATTCGTGTTCGTTCGGTCTGGTAGGTGAAATATTAGGCTAATATCTTAATTAATACTGCTTGTATGTACCTTTACCACCTATTAAATTTAGTTTGTCAAAATATTGCACCCCTTCCTGCTTACTAAGTCCTTCTCTATATGATTTAGCAGTTTCCCCCCTTTATTTCAGTGGTTTAGACAGCATAAATTAACAGAACAGCATATTCAGTAGTACATTAACCATGCAATCCATGATGCTGTTTACATCTGAGTATCTCCAATATGGCCGCGCATTTGGGTAACTGACCAAACTGCGACGGAAGTCCAAACCCTTCTTTTGGGTTTAAATGTGTGTTATTTTTTGTCTTTTTGTGAACCTGCAAGCAAACTTCAATTTAGTTAGGCCTATTTATTAACTGTGTTCAGATCTAAGATTGATAGATTTTAAAGTCCCTGCTAGCATGAAGAAATAAACCGCGATTATACACTACTCACCGCGGTAGCGTAACATGAATAATGCCCAACACATAACAAGCAACTCCCGTCAGTTTGGTCGCAGTGACACCAACAACGCAGGGCAAATTTGTTACTGAATAAAATGTACTGAATGAAGAAAAACAAAAGATAAACGGACAGTTTGTCCGTTAATGAAATTAAATGAATTCAGGCCGACAGGTGTCACTATAGATTCTGAAACCACGAATTAAAAACGTACCAACTAACGCACTCAAGCTTTTTGTTAACTGATTTACCCGACTGTACACATAAAAATACAATGGGATAAAAACACCATTACAAACCAGTCTGGAAGTATTTCATTCAGAGTTGCTCCAAGATTAATATTCCCGCAGTTGTTCTTTTCTTTTATTCTGCTTTTTAGCGGTTGTCTGGTTGCTCTTCTTTTACAGCTTCACTCCATTCATTCACCTTTTGGGCGAGTGCCATGCTGGCATCCTTTGAATTCAAACAGAGAAAGAATGAGGTCACAAGATCACTTGGCTGCCATATGAGAGGGGAAACATTTAAATAGATCATTGTCCGTTCACATTAAATGTGGACAGACCGATATGGCATCAAGCCACTGGAAGACCTGCATATACGACTTGTAAACACAACTGGCGTCACAACTTTATTTTCAAGATAGACATTAACTACTATAAAATATCTCATGTAACGTTACCAAAGAAACATTACATTTTATTTGACGATCATTTTAAGTGACTGACGTTACCTGGGAATTTTGGCGTTACAGCTGGAGAGGCGGTGTAACAGGAAGCGCCAATAAATTCGTCACAGCACAGGAGGACAGTCTACCAGCCACACACACACACACACACTGCCCACCACTGCACACTGGACAGAGAGATGGTGCACACAAAGAACCAGTGGATCTTCAAATATGTGTTTTGTCCGAGAAAAGTCCTTATTTGTGTAGAGAGGTAAATGGATACGAGCAAATATGAACAATTTTGGATTACCACATATCAGTGTAGTTCTCATTTACGCGACGGTGAGTAGTTTTTTGTACAAATAAAAAGTTTTTTAATGTTTTTGTGAAAGCCTTTGTGACAGTAACACATTTTAGTATTTCTACATAACTTTAAGCATACAATGTTTAATTAATTACATTATAAGTACACAAGATAAATATGTAATATTTAGACGTTAATATTTGTATATGTTGATATAATTATTCATATATTATTTATTTAATGTCATGTAATATAATTACCTTGAATTTATGTAATTTATATTATAAATATGTGCATGCTATAATTGTGTAAATACATTATATATGTAATGTTAAATGTTGTTATATATATACTTGTGTGTGTGTCTGTGTATACTAATTCATTCATTAATTGAATTAATTTATCAGTAATGCAAATATAAATAAAAAAGTGAGATTTATAATACAATGAACCAGAAAAAAAGTTTATAAAGTGAAGGTTTATGGTGCTTTCAACTGAACAGGATTAGAACATTCCATTTTATTTCTCAAGCCTCTCTTTGGATACCAGATTGTCCAGATCTAAGTTGACATTTTAGAGCTTAACAAAAGCAGGTACCTGGGGAACCCAAATAAAGAAACATATTCAGGTTGGTGTGGGATACTGTGGAAAGGGGAGACCTTTCAAAGCTCAGACCTTACACAAATCAAGGTGTACTGTTGCTGCTTTTAGAAAAGGTCTCTCACAAAGAGAGCCCTTTCCTGTCTGTCGTGGGATTTAATGGCTGAACTGTTCCATGTTTCTTGCTCTACACCATTTCTATGATATTTTTTTTCCCAGCAGTGGCTAATTTAACTCAAAAGTAAAGATTTTCTTCTTTTGTTCACACAGTTTTTCTTCTATGGTGTTTGCTGTAGCAGTTCACCAAGGACACAGTGGGATACTAGTAATGAAAAGAAGTGGTTTAACATCTCTACAAACAAATCAGACTTGGCTCCACTTCAGAGTAGAAGGTTTAAACAACTATCCTTTTCCAAATCTGTATATTCATTTGAAGTGAGGGAAGACACACCACCTGGTGAGCACTGCATTGCTTTTTTATATTATTTCTATGTTGTTTAATCGTTTTTGTGAGCACTTTGTTGGATAAAAGCATTTGCTAAAATACTTAAATTCAGTCTTGTCTCTCACCTTCATAGGGACAATTGTGGGACATGTGGAGACAGTAAATAATGAGGAGAATGAAACCTCAGTGTACTCAGTTCAGGAGGATGATGGCGATGGTCTTTTCCTTCTCAATCCACATTCTGGCGAATTCCTCCTGTCCCGTGCTTTGGATTTTGAGATGGAGTGCTACTACATCCTGACTGTAGCAGCTCAGCAGGGGGACAGGGAGCTCACCAGGGTCAGGGTGTACTTCAGTGTGATCGATGTCAATGACAATCCACCAGTGTTCAGCCAGAACGCCTTTTCGGCCTCCATCCCGGAAGACTCACCTGTTGGAATGTGCTTCCTAAATCTGAACGTTTCAGATCCAGATGAGGGTAACATTGCACTACATACACTACTATTTTTTATTTATTTTTTTTATTTTTTTAAAGATACACTCTTAAAAATAAAGGTTCCAAAAAGGTGTAGTGATGCCATAGAATAACCATTTTTGGTTCCCCAAAGAAACTTTCAGTGAACAGTTAACCATTTTAATAATAATAACCATTTTGAAGAACATTTTAAAAATCTAAAGAACCTTTTTTGACTATAAAGAAACTTTTCTGCGTTTGAAAGGTTCCATGGATGTTCAAGGTTCTTCATAGAACCACTGATGCCTGTAAAGAACCTTTATTTTTGAGTGTAGGAATACTATTATTAAGCAAGAACACGTTTAATTGATCAAAAGTGATAGTAAAGACAATTAAAATTGGCTAAAGATCCAAAAAGATCCTGAAATATCATGTGACGCTGAAGACTGGAGTAATAGCTGCTAAAAATTCTGCTTTGCGTGACAGGAATAATTTTTATTTTAAAATAGATTGCACTAGAAAACAGTTATTTTAAATTGCACTAATATCTCAAAAATTACTATGTTTACTGTGTTTTTGATCAAATAAATACAGGCTTGGTAAGCATAAGAGACTTCTTTTAAAAACCATTGGAAAACCTTACTGGCCCAAACTGGTAAACAGTTGCGAATATGATCTTGTGTTCATACATATTGTATCTTGTTATTGAAGTCTGGTTTTTGAAAATATTTTGTCTTTGTTTTTGGTTTTTACAATTCCTTATTCAAACTGAGACACATTAAAGCAAAATGAGGGTGTGTAACAACATGTAAGTCTCTTCAATACAGAATTACCACAATGGGCAGTACAGGTCATAGCTTTTATTTGCCTTCAAGCACAACCTCAAAGTTCACACGTTTCAAAAGCTTTTGGGAAATGCAGAACTGGCTGAAGAGGTCTAATTAAGTCTTACGTCATTTCTCTTTTGTTCCCCCTTAGTCCCAGGATGATGAATAGGGTTTTCTCTCTTGGGGATGCTGGCTGCTAATAATGGAGAACCCCCTGTCTTGGCTTCTCTAATTTCAGGTTCAGGATAAAGCATATTATGTGTTCCGCATATTCAGTACACAGTGAAATTCACAGTTCCTTTTAACCCTTTTGGGAAGTTTTGAGTAGGTTGTTCAGGATTACACACAAACTTAGCAACAAGAGTGATAGAGTTATAGACAGTTATAGAGATTTGTTCTGTACATTTGTTCTGGAAATATGTTGTCTAGAAATGTTTTTATAAAACAGTTACTTTCAGCCTCAAAG
>JAHKKF010520688.1:7534-34895 GCA_019740295.1 Labeo calbasu | reverse complement strand
TAACAACGTGCAGTAAACGGTAAAACTGTTTGCTCTACAAACCAACCTGTTCATAATTTGATTGCATTAAAATAATATGGTAAGACTCACAAGTTGGTAAGGTTGTAAGGTGGATACATTAAAAATCGAAATGAAAATGACATATGCAGGCTAGTTGTTCACAAGCTTTGCCTTCGCTTATGTGAACAATGAGCACCAACAAACAAACAACAAACACCAAACAAACAACAAACAACAACAAACCATATTACAGCAAACCAGGAACCATATTAAAACGCGTTTCTTTAAAATCATAACCTCCTGAGTCAATCTTGTAACTCTTCTAGGATGTTTGGGAAACTGAAAGCACAATGTAAAGACCACATTTATCTATTAGCTACTGCAGCTTAAGTACCGTTAAACTTAGTCCCGTGCCCTGTGTCACATGGTCAGAGGTCAGAGAGCAGCAGTGATGCCAGTGATTAGCATGAAGCATGACTGCCCATGAGCCATGTGATGTCTAATAGCCTAAGTGATAAAGACACTAAATGACTAATCAACCGATTTGCAATGACAAGCATAATAAACAGCTGAAATCAGACTTTGGGCAAACTGAAACACAACAACTGCTAAAGGCCACACTTTCGAACTGCAGTTTTTTTATTGCAACACAAACGCATGTGTATGTATTTATTTCTGCAATACAATAAAAGACATTAGAAAGAACTCTTGTTCGTTTTATATGGTTGCTGCTGTTGCAGTTTTAGTCATATTGTGATGCTAACAAACAAATTCAAATAAGTATTTACAGTAAAACTACAGGAAACATATGACCCATGACGCCTCACGTGTTGATTCTTTAGAATGATGCCCTTCCCAACTTTCCCTATTCATCATTTCCACTTTGCAAATCAATACTGCAGCAATACACAAATGTTTGTTGTTTGAAAGCAACGGTGCTTATGGGCCATGTGCAGGCTTTTCCTTGAGGCTGTATTCAAATACCGAGGCAGAAGATGAATTACTCTGTCTGTAGCTGACAGGTGCTGAAACATTTGAGAACGACACCTGTGCAAGTCACACGAGGACTGTAAGGACTGTAAGGACTGTAAGCAGAAATGAGTGCAGAGTTGAAGGGAGAATGGAAAGTATATTTTATTAATTGATCTATTGTTGTGTGGTAACATGTTTGCATTCGCACAGCAGCTACACGAAAACACTCAATAGAATTAATGTTTTTAAAATATTTAAAGTGCTATAATTGTCTTTTTAGACTTGTGCAATGCTAACATAAAAAAAGGGGCCACGAAATGCAAAAGTTCATGCATTTGGTTTCCCTAAACCTCAAAGTTGTACTGCATTTCCCCCCGTAACCATCTGTGCTACATCATATTGCAAACATGAGATCATCGTAATGTAAGATCTATCAATGTACTGATAGGTAGTGCTGTGATCACTGAGTTTGACATGGGTGTGAGGCTAAATAAACCATTCAGTTTTTACAAAGATTTGTACTACAGCACCTTCACTCTGTGACAGCCTTGGGTCAATGTTTTGCCAGCTTTCAACTAAACCAAATCCTGTGTATAAACGGTCCGTTTTTGATGATGAAATGCCGCCATGTGACTCTGTATGAGCACAGTTACAGTACGTTGCCCAAAGTGGTCGTTTGCTCATTTCCTGCCTATTTTCTTTTACCTCTCATGTTATGAGGTCACAAATAACACTACTTGTGTAAGAGCACAAAATGTTTTGCTCAGTAAAAAGTGTCATTTTGGGGCAAAATTGGTACATTTTGGGTTTATTAGTTTGCAATGCTAAAGTTAGCTACAGAACATATGTCGTAAATTAATGTTGACCATTTAGGTTGTAAGATTTTCCTCCTTCTTGCATTATAACCTTTAACCAATTTCAAATGTTTTCAATTACACAGAATACCACAACCAACCAAAATAAGTGTTTAGAAATGCAAGACTTGATCCAACCACACTGTTTTGAACCCTGTTTCTTCAGCTTAATCAGACACAGTCTCTTTCCCTTAATTGGACATTCAGTATTTCTTGGTGTGTTGAAAAAAGACCTGTTCAAGAAATGTTCAGGACTATATAAATATATATTTGTAGGCCATACTTTTGTGTCAAAGGCAAAACCAAACCATCTGTGGTTAGACGGTTTATCCCACTGATCAGTGCTGCATTTGCTCCAACGACAGAGAAGCAATTTATCTAGTCCTCTGTAGAGCAATAGAGCAAGCATGGGACATTACCATTTTAATATTTAATGACAGTCGATGTCATGAATAGTAATGAACTGTATACATAAAATACACTGATATAATTATCTTAATTATTTAATCCTAATGTTTATGTTAAATCAAGTTAAAATCTGAAATTAAAATAAAGGGGAACATTTTCAAGACTCAACACCACAGAAAACTACACTGAAGTACTGTATATATTTACATACCAAAGGCCTATAACACCAAGTAATTCTACTAGTCAGTGATATATCAAAGTTCAGATGGTTCACATCACTGTGCATACTCTGCAGGTCATGAGAGAATTAATAAACATTTGATAATACCTGGCAAAACTCATTGGCTTACATTATATAATGATAAGATTAATACTGCCCAGTTAAACAAACGAATAGATCTTTTCACTTTTAAATACGTAAGCTTATTAAACCAGTTGTAATAAGATGGAAACTAACCAATGAAAGAACTTGATTTCAGATATAAAAATGCAAATTCAAAGCATATGCACTCTCAGAAAAAAAAAAAATACAAAGCTGTCACTTTGGCACAAAAGCTGCCTTATTTACCTCAAATAGTAATTTCCCTTATTTTTGAGGTATCTTAGAGGTGCATATTACTACTTTAAGGCCTGGTTTCACAGACTTAGACTAAACCAGGATTAGGTCATAGTTCAATTAGGACATTTAAGTAATTTTTATAGATGTTTCTTAGAGAGAAACATTACTGGTGTGCATCTTGAGACAAAACAAAAGGCACTGATATATTTTAAGATCAGTCAGTGCAAGTAACAGCTCAGATTTACATTTTAGTCTGGGACTAGCCTTAAGCCTTGTCTGTGAAACCGGGGGTAAATGCATATATTAGCACCAAAATGCACATGACAGCTTTTGTACCTTTTTATTCGGAGAGTGTGTCTGTTAATTCTACAAATAAAAAATAATTAAGATTACTTATAAAAGCACGAAATATTTTTTGTGTTTTTTTCTTCACTTTTTTGAAAGACACATGCCCTAACAAATAGCAAAAAACACATATTTTAAGCATGCACGCATGCAAGCTTGCCGTACTGTGAAAATCTTCCCAAGTGCTCACTGCTCTAGTGCTTATGGGAAGAGGGCTAATGGTGGAAGAAAAGACACAGCATGCATGCTAAACACTCTGACTGCACACAGACATCTGAGCTAATGACTATGGCAGTATGGGGTTATGCTGGTTCCAGGGTGGCGGGTCGGTCGGAGGTTTTACTATGAAGCCATTGTGATGTCACTGCTCTGTACTGACTATCTGCCGCCGGGCACAGACAATGTCCTAGTGTAAAGCCAACTGCACATAATGCTCTTCTGAGAAATACAGCAAGCCGAGAAGAGATGAGAGCATCCTCACCCGATAATTTCATGCCAAGGACTCTATACTGGGCACTGTATTACCACAGTATAAACCAGTTAAGTAGTGTGAAAAGACTGGATCTGTGCAGGATAAACAGGATTTTGGAAATATTTGAGAATATAATGCACAGCATTGAATAAAGATTTCAGGTATGAGAGGGAAGAGTGGAGAGAGAAATGTAGGACGAGGGGGTTTTCTGCCTCCCCCCCCTATCAGCCTCCTTACTCTTTGTTGTTTATTAGCAGAGACCCCTCTTGCCCATGACCAATTATACAGGCAAATGTTTTTCTAAGGAAAAAGAGCCTGCACTCCCATACGCATTAATCACTCACTGATGCTTCCACAGGGATACTGATCCAACTGACAGAAATACAGCAGTATTAAATATCTGTAGTCAAGCAATTTCTATATCAAGAATTATGTAAATATACATAAATATAAAATCACAAAAATAAAAAAGCACACATTTTTTTTACTGTAAAAAAATTGCTTTATAGTATTATATATAGAATGAATTAAGCACTTTGACTTACAATATCAGAAATTTGATGTGTAATATAATTTATATGGATGCAACAAATTTAATTAACATTTTTACAGGATAAAAAGTATAGTTTAGAATTATTTATTAGGCAACCACAGAAGTTACATACAGGCTATAAATAAAAATGAACCATTGTTATAATGATAATAATAACAACAGTATTAATCTTAATCTAAATGAGAACATGGAAAAGACTGTTTTTAAGAAAAGACAAAATCAAGGCATAGCTATTAATAATTTTGCCAGTTTAATCTTAAAATTAATAAGTCATACAAAAACAAGCTTTTTATGGTGAATATCCAACCACTGACGCTAAATTCGATTAAACATATAAATATATACTTTTTAAAAACTGTATTAGCAATCTATAAAGCCCTAAGGAACAAAAAAGTATATTGTAAAACGACGCCGAATTATTTACTATGTACTCAGTAATCAGGGTTTCAGCGTGAATTTTTAATGTTCATCACATTTGTATTATTAAATGAGATGACAGATTTATCATATCCGTCATAGATGTTGTTAACGGTAAACGTTTATCGTGAGGCAGAGTAAATGAAAAACTAGCAGTGTGACGGTGAGGCATCAACTGTAATGTGTAAGTTTTGAGAGCATCGCTCAGTGTCCATTCGGTAACACCCTGCTCTCAGTACATAAACTAACCCTACTGCTGTTCCTAATTTCAAGACCACGTGACGGTGGGAGTGAGTGAAGTTTAAATTCCCTTTCAGAAAGGCAGCTCAATTCATCCCCTATAAAAAATCATCCCTTTTATAGCGACATCTTATATAGCACGCTAAGGTATAACTTGCCTACTTGAGGATCCCCGAGAAAGCGCCCATCTTGAGCGAGTCTCACCCTGAGGTTCACACACACAGAAGGTGTATCAAGATCAGTGAGGTGGAGGTAAGACCAATTATTTTCAATCACGTGTGATATCGGTATCTAATACTCTGGGGTTTAAGCAAACAAATACTGCCTGAAATGATTATTCCTCATGAGAACATTTTCGTGCTTCCAGGCTATAGGCCTTTGACGTTAGATTATTTTATTTGTGAAATAAGACAAACATTAAGCTATTTATTTTCGTTCTTATCTGTGACAAGATGTCAGTAACAGTCGAGTAATTACACCAGCACAGTTACGAAACAATTTCAAGAATTTAATGTTTTCAGATTCAACTGAACAATTAATGACGTGTACATCTAGGCCATATTTAATGTGTATTTCAAACAAACGTTACGTCTTTTAAAATGTAGAGTAGGCTATATATTCTACTTCAAAGTATACGTCTATTGACAAAGAATTGTTTAACTTATTGAAGTATGATGGGACAAATTTAACAGGCGGGCCTTCACGTGAATATAAGCCGACATTTTGACATTTGGAAAACGTGGTATAATTAAATATGTTGCGGCTTACATTTCCTACATTAAAATATGGCTGAATGTCTGGACAAAGATTGTTTTAAAACAGTATTCTGTGATCCTCATGTATCTGACAGCAAAAACTGAGGACAGTGGGAAAAATAGCAAAAATAAACTGGGAACCGACTATAGATTCAGTAAAGTTAAATACATTAAAGTCTGTTAAATTATTATTATCGTTTTATTATTATTTTAACTATTTATATTATATTTTATATTGTGTCAGTTTTGAAGGATTAGCTAAAAGGTTTGGAAATTAAGCGAACGTACCAATAACAAACTGAACAAACGTATAGAACGAACGTACAACTAAGTTTTATTAAGCGTGAGGTTGACAGTTTTGTCTTTTTTCTTTTTTTTTTAATCACGTAGGCCTATATTTAATCACACAGTTTAGCAAATATTTTAGCTTTTAGGAGGATGGACTGTACAGATTAACATTTTTTAAAAATCCAAACACATCTATACATCTATAGAGGAAAGAAGATATTGGCCTATTGTGACGTCCGGAATTGCAATAAAAGATTAAAACAAACAAACATAACCTATATCGTTACATCCATGACAGAGGCCTATCTGCTAAAGCAGAAAACCGTCTTCCATCATTCCTGCGTTTATTCTTATATGCATGACCTGTTTGGAAAATTACATTGGTGAGAATGACAAACGGGTTTGAGAAGGACATATTCTGGCTGTTGCCATTCATTTGGTCATGTCACCAGTAGATATAAGTCAAGGCTCCCACGGCCCTCGAACTTCTCCAGGTGATTTATTGATCTTTCAGCCTCGTGCTTCGACCCATTTACTCTAAAACCGCAACCATATTTCACTGGAAATGCTAGGACGTTTAAACGAAATCCTCAGTAGATTTTAAATTCAAACATGCGAGCGTATAAAAGCGGAACAAATATGCGAAAAAATTGAATCATTTTAAACTGTGAAAATGATAGAAAGCTCATGACATATAAAATCAAAAATGACATTATTATACACGCATGGCTAACGTTCAGCCTGTTTGTGCCCGAATATGAATGGGTGATTCTTCAATTAGAGGCACTTTCGGATAACTTAAAATGTTGAGAAACGAAACTTCTTCAAACTGTCGCGTATCTGTAAAAACATTTATCACATCCTTGTACAAAGATCTGATCATCAGCCTTTGGGTGGATTTTGGTAGAATTTGTGATCACACATGTGGCATAACGGCGTAATGTGTGATTTTTGGATGTGTGATGGTAATGATGTGTGATAATGACATTTTGACAGAAAAAGCCTTGAACTTGATATATGACAGAAAAACAAAATGACAAAAAAAGTCTTGGACTTGATTAATGACAGGAAAAATTTTGTCTTGCTAATACTCAATTCAAATGATTATAAAAATTAATTCAAACTATTAAATAATGGCTGTTACGGAACTGGCAATGACAGAATAAAGCTTCTTATAAATATATTTATAATCTTCAAATTGTCACTTTTCTATCCTGATAGAGTTGTTTTCTTCTGTAATTCTCATTTCCATTAAAAGGCAAATTTAATGGAAATGAGATTTTTTTTTAACAACTCAAGTGTCTAAAATGTTTGGCAATAATGTCAGTATATTGAAGACAGACAGACATACTACTGTAATGTCGAAATTCTATAATTTAATTTTTTTATTGGGAGATCTGGGTGAGGAACTAGCCGAAAATAGAATAGAATAGAATAGAATAGAATAGAATAGAATAGAATAGAATAGAATAAAGTTCAAGATTAAAAAAAACAAACAAACAAACAACAAAAAGTACATTTTCGTCTGAGGGAGTCGGAAACTTAATTTCCCCCTATACCAACTAAAATCAACATTTCAAATGTTCTTTTTTGTCCGGATACTTGAGGTATTTTGAATACCCGCATTTTATACTATTCATGCGGGGGAGAGAATAAGGAGAAGAGGCTACAAGTCAAGTTTTACGATGAACAGACTTGCTTTCCTCGTGAGAGGACCGTTCGTGAGTGAACCCTGCGCATCGGGTTGTCTCGGGTTTGGTGTTATTGAGAGCAACGTCAGCGATGAGGCGCGGGGGGAAGGAGGGAATGAGTGAATGAGCCAAGATATTCACCCCAGTGCTTTAACAATTCAAGCTGTTCTGCGGATACTTTGTGTTTCCAAGAAAACATCACGTAGTGACCGTTCGCCTCCGAGTCGGGCACTCACCGGTGTTACCGCGAGGCTCGCGGCGGTATTTGAACAGAAGCAGACTCTGGGGAAGAGACAGCTCTGTCTGCTCATGATCAGATACAGGGGATGCTGAGCTGCTACTAGTGCACTGGACTCAACGCCACATCGGGACGTAACTTCCTGCTGTAATGTCGCAGAGGACAAATTATTGCGATTTGGAATGATATGGAGGATTTCAGAACATAATATTTTATGAGGTAATATTACATTTGTTCTCAGTAGGTCACATCATGCTGCTCTGAAATCCTTGTGCCGGACTGAACCCTCACTTATGTGTGGCGGTAATGCGATTAGACGCAGTTGATCTATCCTTCTTTATCAAATTAAGTGATCAACGAGAAGGCGTCAGTCCTTCACAAATAAAACCCTGGCTAGGGCTTTTCGTTAACAATATCTGAAGATCGTATTAGCATGTGATGTAAACAACGCAGCCATATAGTTCATATTAACTGTGTATCCATTCTACTGTTTTTATTATGATTCTTAAAAACACTATACACTTGTACTACGTGACTACGTGTAAATGTGATCTTTTACTACAACACCTTACGTATTTGCATGTAAAATTGCGTGTAAATGTGATCTATAACCTATCCAAAAAAGGCACTGCGGCCTGTATGTGCGTTCTCGTTAAGTATTATAAATGAATTGTTGAGTGCACATTGTTTACATGCATAAACATCTGCTAATGCAGATACTTTTGATTTTGTTCGTGCCAATCCCTGATCCATCCTTTTGCCGCGAGGGATGGAGTAGACCTAAGGCCCTAAAGCATCAGCTTAATTTATTCGGATGGCACAATGCTCAGTAAACAACAAGACGACAAATATCTCTATTATTTGGAAGAAATTTGCGAAATAAAAATACATAAAAATACACAGATAATCGCAAATAAATAGAAGACTGACGTGAATGCAAAATAAAAACATTCACAAACGTATACGGCACAACTGCCCATTTTAAACTACAGATTTTTCTTCATTTATTTTTGTTTTTCCTATTTTATATTAAACGCTGAAATTTCGAGATAAAATAACAATCACGAAAACACGTATTTGTACACGAACTGAACAGGCCTAATTCAATAAACAACCAACAACATCTATTAATAATAAATATTCCATTAGTTGCACTCTTTTATATCACAACGAAAATAAAATGCACAACTAAAATAAAATTATACCACGACCAGATGGCAAGAATTATATCGTTATCACTGTTAATCTTTTTCTTTTCTTAAACATAATTCAAAAAGGAAAGTACAACATATATTAAACCAAACCATTTGTGTTATTAATGGACGTGATAATAATCATTTTTAAGTGTCAAATCCTATTTAATTCCCATGGTTAAAGGGCACCTGAAGGGGGCCCAACACATTTCCAGCATTTTTTATGTTCCCTCCGTGATTATGTCAAAATGACAGTGAGAAATTTTGTGCAGTCATGGGATACATTTGTTAAAATTAAATGTTCTAATTAGAATTTAAAAGGGTCTGATGCCATATGTTTGGGCTGCTTTATAGAACCGAGAAACCAATACACTAATCTTAGAAGCCTATAACGAAACATCAATGTAAGACAAAAAAAAAAAAATAACTCAAGAAACCTGTATACAGGAAAAATGGTTCTTGATAAGAATAGTGCACTTTCCTAAACCTAATATGCTGCAAAGTATCATTGAATAAATATTGCAGAATCTCACTATACTCACGTAGGAAGGGAAACTGCGTCGTCTGACTGTGTTAGTTGTAGTGAACAGGCCTGTTCTCTGACACACACTGTAAAACCAAAAAGAGAACCAAAAGATACTGGAACCCTATTAAAACATGTATCAAAACTGAATATCAAAACCAGATCTGGCTGATGGACTACCTGAAAACTCATCACGGGTTCCAGGCAAGAGATTATTTCAGGTTTCCAGATGGCATTTCAATGAACTGGGTGAATTCTGACCACAAAAGCATGGCCAATCTAGCGCAGCCCATCCTCAAACAATTGTATTTTATTTATTTCTTTTAAAGTAGGGATAGTTGAAACTTGGTAAGCATAGAACATTTTGGACAACAAGCTCTGGAAATAGCCAGCCAACCTCAGTGTGCACAGAGCAGTATCTGCCAGGAATAGTTTAGCGGATTATATGTCTGGGGTGACAGAGATGTAAACAGAGCTCTCGCTCACTGGGCTTAGTTAAACAGTGTAAGTGAAAAGCACATTTTGGACTGGAAAAGTCCAGGGTTGACTTGCTGTAGCCTCACGGTGCCTGTCAGACTTTATCTTTATTAGCTTTGGCAAATGCCTGGCCGAGTTTACACGGAATCCCGCTCTTCTCCTTTTATCTGAAGGGCGCACACTCACATTGTTTACATGCGTGAGATTAGGAGTGGGTGGGAGGAGGTGGATTTCACCATGAGAGCGGTTTGGTGTCTGCCATGCAGATAGGCAGCATTTATGGAGGCACTGTGCTGTAGTACAGTAATGAGACATACCTCTGGTGTGATGTCTGAGCGTGAGCAGACAAGGGGCGTGAGAGCGGGGCCAAGTTTGTGACCTCCCTTAATGGAATCAGCAGTGTTTAGCACGCTTCCATAAAACCGAGGTGCCCGAATGCTGCAAGTGTAAATATTTAATCTTGCGATACTTCAGAACAAACGGATCTCGACCCCTTTCCTTGAAATGAATTGGCCAGGCCATGTTATGAGGACAGACTTTCCCTCACCAAATGTAAATGTTAATGTACGCCATTTCTCAAAATTTGCAGCCTACGTCTTGTCTGTGTGTGTATAATCAATTACAGCAGACTATGAGAGAACAAAGAGGAACTGTGGCATCTGTGGTATTTTCATTACACATATATCATCAGGTCGTTTTAAAACCTCGGCGTAAGTTTAGTTTTATTCGTTGGCTCATATTATTCTGTTTTTGTTTTTTTAACAATACAAGTGCGTCAAATAAGTATACAGCATTTTATATTTACATAACTGAAAATAAATCAAGAATCAAAACTCAAAGTTTGCGTTAGTATTATTTTTTTCAAACAGAAATTCTAATTAATTGAAATTTTTTATTGAATTTAATCTTAATGTATATTTTATATACAGTTTTCTATTTTGTTTAAGATGTTTGTCAAAAAAGTGGAAAAATCCAGGTTTCTGTTTTGGAACCTAAAATGATGTTTCCCATTGTGAAAGTTACTAATATTTAAACTAATATTTGTATAATTTTACAGAAATGCTACAGGAGAAGGCCTCAGCTGTGGCTGATGAAGGTATGACCGTGGCCCAGTCGAGTGGGCGTCCTGAGCTTGCCAGTGATTCCTCACATTTGGGCCTGCCTACAACTCCCAGCATTCCCCAGAACAATGAGTCTGACCAGGTAGCCAATCAGTTGCATTCTTTTAATGACGCCTGACTTGTAGGTAATGTAAAATAACATAGATTTATTGCTAAAACACAAAATGAATTATAGCGGAAAAAAAGCTAATTTATTTCTACTTTTCATTTGACCGTATAGAGTGGCATTTTTAAGTTTTTCCACTGGCAACGACTCATTATCATTTATCTGTTTTTGTGCGTTGATTTTCAGAACATTGAAAACATCAAAGTGGTTCTTCACGACAGGGAACTATGGAAGAAGTTCCACGAGGCCGGAACCGAGATGATCATCACCAAAGCAGGCAGGCAAGAAGAGCATCATTTCTATTTCCATTTCAATCCATAGATTCATAGATTTTAGACATTAGCAGACACAAAGAGAAAAGTGGTGTTGCAACAGCGATGCAAAAACATAACTAGGCCATCTCGCTCCTAGTAAATGCAAATGGGAAATCTTGTTTTACCAAGATCCTCAGGCACATGAAACGCTACAGCGCTTTTAAATGGTATGTTTATAAAATACTATGCGACCGCATTCCTGTGCCTACAAATATCTAATTGAAAACACAAACGGCTGCCCCGTGTGTTAGATTTAATGTGCCCTGTGGATTAAGAGCAGGACCCTGGATATTAAGCAGAGAATGAGTCAATGCTCTCTGCCAGTCTTAGCCAGCAGTTTCTCAGCGCTTCTCTGTGGAAAATGCAAAAGGTCACCACAATTTTTCTTTAATGCTGTAACATTGTGAGGGATGGGCTTCCCCCTGTCCAACTGATAAAGTGCTCCAAGAATCCTTAAACCCTTTGAAGAGCCAAAGCGCTGTTCAGTCAGACAGCTGCGCAAAGAACAGGAGACTGTACTTCCACATAGCTCCAGCAACAGATGGGCTCATTTCATTTTACATACTTTAGTGTATAATGGACACCAGGCTCTGTTAAAGATGCTCAATATGTCAATCGAGCCATGAAGCAGGAAGAGCTTTTCACCGTTTCATTTTCTTTTTTTTTGAGGGGATATGACTTGTAGGACATTAGACAGCCATTCACTGAACTGTAAATCTTGAGAAAACTCGCCAGGTTTCTTCACGATGGCTCCCATTACACAAAATTGAGGCCAATTTCATGCAATGATTCTCATCGTGGGCTTGTGTTACATAGCAGGCTTGAGCCATGTCTGCACGGTATATGCCGTTTGACAGTATAGGTTTACGCTAAAGAATACACTCTTATATAAAATTCATCAGATGTAATGCAGTAACAAAAATTGCTTAAGACAATGTTTTGCTTCTGTGAATTCCACAAACAAGGCGGATATTCAAAGAACAGTATCATGTTGAAATATTAGTGTCTCTGAACCTGAAGACTAAAAGTTTTTGTAATCAAAAAGTGATTTTGTTAAACAATCCCCCAGTCATGCAACTAACACTATTTTCTATGCAGAAAAAGTGGGTCATACATACACTGTAAAAAATAAAAAAACGCAATTTGTTGAGTCATCTTAAAATAATTTGTTACCCTGCTGCCTTAAAATATTAAATTCAGTCACCTAAAATAAGTTTAGTCAACTTGAAATGTTAAGTTGTACTAAGTAGCAACTTAGATATTTGTGTGTAACCCAGCTGCCTTAAAATTTTAAGTTGATTCAGCTCAAATATCTAAGTTGTCATTTAGTATAATTTAACATTTCAAGTTGAATAAACTTTTTTTGAGTTGACTGAACTTAAAATTTTAAGGCAACCAGGTTACAAATTATTTTAAGTTAACTCAACAAATAGTTTTTTTACAGTGTAGGCTAAAAAGAGATATTCTGGGTTTCCACTTGTTTGAAGGAAAAAAAAATATCTGGGATACAGTGAGGAACTTAAAGTGAAAGCAAATTTGTAAACATTAACATACTCACTTTCAATAGTTTAGCCACAAGATGTAAACAATGTGTGTTAACGTAATTTTAGTGTGAAAAAATTTATTACTAACCATTTCTGTGCAAAGTTTGTTCCAATTTGAGAACTTTGTTGACATAATATAACAGCATGAAACTTAAAATGACAGCTAAAGTGATCATTTAAACAGCTTCACAGCTTGAGTTTCACAAGTTTTAACAGAAGAACTAACATAATTCTGGTTTTGAAACCTCCAAAAGTGGACCCATTTACTTTCAAGTGCCTTATTGTAATCTTGATTTTTGCAAGTCAAACTGAACTTTTGTTTTTTCTTTTTGGGGTACTCAACATAATGTATGCTGTTGATTGAACTTAACTTGTGTTGAACTCAGAATATTCTTTTGAAGAATTGATTAAACTTAGCTGAACTCTGCTACAAAATGCGCATACGTGTCTTCGGCCCAGTACTAAGCATGACTATTGAAAGCAGCCGGCTGGTGTTACTTGTACACAGCCCGTCAGAGCAAGCATCAGCGAGGCTGATGAGAGAAGCACGGTGCCCCGTTTGATTGCGTCTCCCAGGCCCTAAAGGACCTCTCTTGCTTCATCATCGAGCTCCTTTTGATCTAGGCGTTCTGCCGACTCTTTCAGATAGCATGAATCACTGAAAGCTCAGGCGTGCAAAAGCGCTAAAAGAAACAGCTGGCATAATGTGCATGCTGACACCGATATGATACACTTTCATACTTCCCATTTCTCAATGTCATCCTAACACATATAAACTGAAGTGCAGGCCCACCCATAAACACTGCTTGGACTGAGATAAGTAAGAAAAGTAATCATATCACTTTAAAGTATTTCACTCCCATGGATATCTACAAAGTTAGGACGTAATATATACCAAAAATTAAAATTGTGATATCATTTACTCACTATTTATCTATACACACACACACACATATTTCAGGGGCATTTCCTCTGAGGAGGCAAGGGAGGCAGTGTCTCCTCAAATTATTGGATGAGAAAAAAAAATTCATAGTACAAAAATAAAACAACACCAATTTTACATTAAAAAGTGTATAAATCACTTGTTTTTCTAAAGAAACATTGTCCAACAGTGAGACCAGCATGTAAAGCTACAGCGGGAGTTCGCGTCTCTCTCGCCTCCCGTGAGCCCATTGAGTTTTAACAGACCTTCTAAAGTGTGTGTTGAGTTTGGTGGGGGGTAATCGAGAATGAATGGGGAAAGTCATGTGAGAGGAGGCAATGCCTCCATCGCGATATGACTGGATATGACTGGTTATGTTCAGCTGTGATTGGTTCATGCGATAAATCCCGCCTCTTGTGTTCACGGGTGTCTGCGTTCGCAAATCAGTCTGAATGAACAATAGTTAATGGGAAGTCTAATTTTAAAAAGTAAGTAAACAACTCACACATTTAGATATAACTACTTTGTTACATCAAAATAAGACTTGAAATGACATGAAAACATGATCTGTGGGAGTTTGTAGTGAGTAATCCACTTGGTGAAATTTAAAGTAAATCTCTGAGTTTGTGACCAGTATTTATCGAGCTTTGATGAATGATGATCTGAAAAATTCAAAAATAGTTAATTAGAAAACTATTAAAAACAATAGTTGAACTTAAGTGAAATGAAAGTAAGTACATGCAATGTCGTGACGGTGAACAAATGATGACAGGATTTAAAATTTCGGGTGAACTATCCCTTTAAGCAACAAGAGAAAGAAGGAAATGTTGCACACAGCTGTTCCCATGCCAAGGACAGCGCTCCAACGTGACTACCTACAGCAACAGAATACTGTCGCAGAGCCACTGTAAGGCCCCTTTAGACATGCCATGTGATCTGCTGTGGCAGCCATTATGTCAAAGTGTTGCATAAATGGAAAGAGCATTACACATCCCTCAAGTGTTTACATGTGAGTCTTGAGTAAATGTGTTTTACTCGAGATTTATTACATCCTCACTGTTAGCACTGTAAATACTGAAGGTAATTTTTCCTAACTGTATTTTCTTAGCATGAATAATTTATTTGAAATAGATTTGCATATTTTGAAAACGTCTACATGTGCAGTACCATAAACGTACACGAGAACTGTTGTAATGTTTAATGTAGTATTTTACAGTAAGTCTTATTTAGTTAATGCAACAGGTATCATAAAACATTAACACAGTTAACTAATAATAAACAATATTTTACTGCATTTACATTCATGTTAATTTTTACATACTCTACTAGTCAAAAGTTTTCATTTTCAAGATTTTTAATTTTTTTTTTAAAGAATTCTTTTCTGCTCACCAAGCCTGCATTTATTTGATCCAAATACAGCAAAAGTGATTGTGCAATATTTTTACTATTTAAAATAACTGCTTTCTATTTTAATATATTTTAAAACGTCATTTATTCCTGTGATGCAAAGCTGTATTTTCAGCATCATTACTCTAGTTTTTAGTGTCACGATCTTTCAGAAATCACTCTAATATGCTGATTTGCTGTTCAATAAACATTTTTTACTATTATTATTATTATCATCATCAATATTTAAAACAGTTGAGTACCCTTCTTCAGGACTTTTTGATGAATAGAAATATCAAAAGATCAGTTTATATCTGAAATAAAAAAGTTAAAAGCTTTTGTAACATGATATACTATACCATTCAAAAGTCAGTATAATTAGAAATTGTAGAAATTAATACTTTTATTTAGCATGGATGCTTTAAATTGATCAAAAGTGATGACAAAGACATTTACAATGGTACAAAAGATTTCTGTTTCAGATAAATGTTGATCTTAACTTTCTGTTCAAAGAAACCTGAAAACTTCTACTTAGCTGTTTTCAACATCAAAATAATAATAAAAAATGTTTTTTTTGCAAGCAAATCAGAATATTACAATGATTTCTGAAGGATCATGTGACTGGAGTAATGATGCTAAAAATTCAGCTTTGAAATCACAGGCATAAATTACATTTTAAAATATATTCAAATAGAAAACAGTGATTTTAAATAGTAAAAAATATTTCAAAATTTTACTGTTTTGCTGTACTTTGAATCAAATAACTGCAGACTTGGTGAGCAGAAGAGACTTATTTAAAACATTAAAAACCTTACTGTTCAAAAACTTTTGACTGGTAGTGTATTTTGGTACAAAGTTGTATAAATGCAAGTATTACAAAAGAACATAATGAACAATAGCTTACGTTTATAAATGTACTTATATTTTTAAAATACATTTAAATAAAAAAATGACAGTTCTATAAAAATGCTCAGTTCATTTTGTTAGTTCATGATACTAAATGCATTAACTAATTGAACCTAATTAAAAAAGTGCACAAACTATGTCGGAACCAACAGTAAAATAAGATAGTGGATGATCATTTTTGCAATTATTGACATAAACGGACAAGGAAACACAGCATCATCAGAAGATATCCTGGTGGACAGGTTTGTTTAAGATGTTCCTGAAGGCTTAAAGCACCTCTTTTGCAGTCTCTTGCCCAGAGTGATTTACATTGATTGGATTGCAGGCCTGGGCCAGACATGGAGCTTTGCCTTTCCCTGAGCTCTTCCTCTGGGTATTAGAGGTAGTGCTTTCAGGGGACTTTTTACATAGTGCAGACCTGAGCAGCTCTGCATTTGCAAATGCAATGAAACGATTCAGTTCAGGGCACATTTATTTGCCGTAATAAATGTATGACGGCTGGTGGAACCCTTTAGAAAGCCTCAAAAAAGTAATGCACTGCTGTGGAACTTTTTGGAAGAGTGGGGTGGTGCAACAGGGCTGTTTAGCTGCCCGCTGTTTAAAAGACCAGCCATTAAAAAAGCACTCAGAGTTTATAAGGAGACTCGATCTTTTTGCAACTTTGAGATGAGAGAGCCTTTTGGATATTTCATGTGAAGAGGTCACCGAAGGTAGCTACGCTGATTTGTTTTATGACAGCGTCTGCTATATTAGCATATTCTGTCTGTCATCTCAGCTTTACCTGTATCTGAAAACAGAGATCCAACATTTTACAGAGCGGCTTCTTCAAAACAGAGTCAATCCCTAAAAATATATATCTGCCCAAAAGCAAATCAGTCCCAGGTACAGATCGTGACTCCTTATATGGGGTTGTCGAGAATAACAGCTAAATTTTATGCTTTAGGTTTTATGATTTTTTTTTGAAGTGTAGCCTTTTATAGTAGAGTCATTTGTGTGAGATGATTTGCAGAAGATTGTCTGGGGATGCTTGAGCATGCAGTCTTCTTTGAGATTTGAGCGACCTTTTGTGCTTATTAAACAACTAATCTGTCCTAAAAACAGGTTAAGCTGTTATCTGATCACTAATCGTGTACTCATCCGCCCAAAACAAACACTTCCCGTGATTCTCTTGCACTCAAGGCCTGTTAAAACCCTCTAAAGAGCCGATAAGTCAGACTCATCCGTGCTTACTGTCAGTGCTCAGCTGTTGCACACGCACCCTGGGCGTAAGTCGTTCGGAGGAAAAAGCTGTTCCTGTAATGAGCAATAACGGCGACATTGAGATACCTGAACGGCACAAATGGGATAAGCCTGCGTAGATGCGATTGAAAGAGAATGACCTCAGTGAGCTCAAAAGCGCATTAACAATTTAACAAGTCAAGGTAGATCTAAATGCCATTTAAGGACAAAACCACAGTAGTATATAAAATCAATTTCATTGTGACATCATCTTTTTTAACTCTGATGCCCTAATTCTAACCATAATTTGCACTCTTTGTAGGCGGATGTTTCCCAGCTACAAAGTCAAAGTCACAGGGATGAATCCCAAGACTAAATACATCCTTTTAACTGACATTGTTCCAGCTGATGACCATCGGTACAAGTTCTGTGACAACAAGTGGTGAGTTTAATATCCTTCTGTCTATATTTAATGTTTCAACACAACAAAGTAATTAGAATAACATTTTGGAAAGCTGTTTAAGGATACTCTATGCCTTTGGAAATTCAGCTTGAACATGCAATAGCAAATATGACTGGATCAGAAAAGTGACTGGTCCCTTGAGGCATCTGGACAAACACTTATCCAGATTACATTGCAAAAGGCAAAAATTAGCATGTTTTATATTCTGCTGTCTCTTCCAGTCTATGTGATTCTATGTTTGTTGACTTGAGTGGACAAATGGCGCCATTTGCGCTGTCTACACAGTACAGTTAATTGTCTTTTAAGTAAATATGAACTGCCAATAAACTATATAATAGCGGTGAGCGATATTTACCGTAATTGTTGCTTGAGCGATATGCGATTTGACATCGTGTAAATCGCAGAAGCCATTCAAAAACACACCCAGAGAAAGCATGCATGCACTATGAGAGAAGGTTAGACTACTGCGTGAGCAAATAAAATGTGAGTTACACTATTAAAATACATTTAGAATCCCCCCAAAATTCAAGATATGCCCCGTATGTCTTTTATATTTATATCATCTGATATAGTTAAAGGAGAAGTCCACTTCCAGAACAATTCACAAATAATTTACTCACCCCCTTGTCATCCAAGATGTTCATGTATTTCTGTCTTCAGTCGTGAAGAAATGATGGTTTTTGAGGAAAACATTTCAGGATTTTTCTTCATATAATGGACTTCACTGGTGCCCCGATTTTGAACTTCCGAAATGTAGTTTAAATGCAGCTTCAAAGGGCTCTAAACAATCCCAGCCGAGGAAGAAGGGTCTTATCTAGCGAAACGATCTGCCATTTTTTTCAGAAAATATTTTTTTTAATACTTTTTAAGCACAAAAGCTTGTGCAGCACAGGCTCTGGGATGCGCGTTCACAACACTATGTACTATTGAATCACGTCAAAAGGTCATGCGGAACGTAGGCGAAACTACAGACCCAGTGTTTACAAAGTGAACGTGCAAAGACTAAGAAAGTGCAAGTAAGAAAAAGGTACAACGATGTCCTCCTCTCAAGTTGTAGGAAAAAATAAGATGGAGTTTTTCGCCATACTCAGTATACAGACGTCTCGTTGCAAAAGGAACAAATCTTTTTTCGAGTCATTTCGTTCATTTTAGCAAAGTATAATTAAAATGTTACGTGTTACCTAAAACATTTACTACTTACACAAACGTTGATCACATTACAAACAAGACAAAACTATAATGCTATAAGAAACAGAAAAGATTAATTCATTAATTCATTGTTTACCTGAGTCTTTAGTCTATGATTAGCTTACCTCACTTCTTATCTGACAAGTTTTTGGGATTGAGTTGTTCATTCATCATGTGACAGACCCATAAGATGAACAAATGACTCGGAAAACCTGAAGACACAAAACAGGTGAACTAATTCCAGTACAGAACCTAATAGGATGTTGCACATGCATTTTTATTTAAAAAAGTCCAATAAACAATAAGTTAATAATAACTGACTTACATTTTAGACACAAGTGCTATTGTCGCTGTTTTGTCAACGAAAATAGTTTAAAACAAAGCCACAGCAGAACTGTTTTGCATCTCTGAGCAAGACATGATAGTGTTTTGTTGTTAAATCAATCAGCCGTTTGAACAAATCAGTTGAATGAATGATTCAATGACTCACTCATGCAGTGATTTGAAGCCACCTACTGGCAATTTCAGGTTTACCCAAAATCACTTCATATATCACTACTCATTTTGTTGACAAATTAGGTTTGTCATAACTTTCAAAGACATTTTTTCACAGACGAAAACGAGATGATAACAAAACAAAAACTTGTTTTGAATTACAAAAACTATGACGAAAATCTATTGACATTTTCGTCAATTAATAAAAATGAGACAAAATGTTAGGGAGTTACGATTAGGGAAGAGATTCATTCAGAGCGAATCTGATGCGTGGTTAGGAGGTTAGATGCGTACATTTGAACTGTAGCATAGCCTATTGAGCTATCCGTCATGACATAAACTAGCATACATTTGCAGCACATCTCATAAAATGTTAATATTTGGGAGTAAGCAGCGCCTCTCAAACAGCACGAGTACTCTTTCGCATTGCATGAATGGAGAAATACACAAAATGAAACACACTCGGTTACGTCTTAGGTGAACGTAAGCAGTTGGGAGAATATTAGACATGTATCAGTACATTGCATCTGTGCGTTCGGTTTTAAAGGGACAGCAGCCTAATTTAGTTGCTATTGTCTGTGGCATTGATGTTAATCAAGCAACAAAAGAAAGAGAGAAAATCACTCACTGCTCTTGACTGAGTCACTTTAGTAGCCCTCGTAAAGATTAATCTAAATTTACTTACAGTTAAATCTGTCTATCATGACAAAACCTTAATATCAAACCTATATAATGAGTTTAGTAATTTTAGGGAAATTCTTAATAAATGCATTACACTGTAAATTTAGTTGACAAAAACTGGACTTAAACTAAAACAATTCAGATGACTAAAATATGACTCAAACTAAATGGCATTTTAGTCAAAAGACTGTGACTAAGAATAAATCAAAACTTGCTGTCAAAATTAACACTGATAAAATACCAGCACAATAACATGCTCAGCAAAATATCATCTAATTATGGTTATTGACAAAATTCCAGAAAATATCAAGATCATTTTTTGTCATTTTCGTACACCACTACTGTATAATATAATATAATATAATATAATATAATATAATATAATAATTCAAGCATTTTGCTTTATTAACAGTATAGAAAGTTTTACCTTTACTTTGCATTCATGAATATAATGTTAGTAAATAATTAACAAAGAATGCTTTGGCCTGGTTTCCATTAGTCTTTTCATAAAATGAGAATTTATCCAATAAAACACTTTCTTAAAGGTCAACACTGAAGGAAACCTAAATTGCAGCCATATTTATTAGCAAACAATGCAGTCTGCATCAGTTTATCCATGCAATGCTAGCTGGTTCTGGCTGTGGATTGTCATTAGCACACAGTTAATTACTGCAGGCCGAAAACAGGCAGTCTGTCAAAACCAATGGGCTTAAAACAGCTGGGTTATGCATGCTGTCCTCTTTGTGACCCTGTGCCTCTGGCAATGCCACTAGATATGGGCACCATCCACCCATGCAACAATTGGCACCACGAATAAGTCAGATCTGGTTGTATCCAGGATGGAAAAAATAAACTAACGATGGCACGCAGATCTCAATGAATTGCATGTTTTGTTTCGAGAACCAGTATTTTATGACCATTTTTCAAAATCTGCGGGATAGACTGGAATTCCAGCATTTGCCAGCATCGGTTCTGGAGATCTTCAGCGACACCTTCGAGGCACACAATTAGCAGTGATGTTATGGTCAAAGCAGCCACCCCAAATCTTTGGGAATTACTCCCATAATGTCACGGACATAACCACTCGTGCTCTGAATCTGTCATTAATGTACAGATGTTCTGCATAAAGCCTTTCTGCTATATCCTACAGAATTTGTGCAACACTGAAAAACAGTTTTCCTTTTAAAAGCCCCATGGCATGATGTCAGATGTGCTGGAAAGCTGTGCAGTACTTGAAGAGAAAATCTGGGGGACAGAGCTGAAAGACTTTACCAACAACTATAAGCTACAGGCCTTTTGCAAAAGTTGCTAGTGCGCTTTAGTGTTATCAGAAAAATAAACAATTCTCAATTTTCTTTTTTTTTTCCATAGGATGGTTGCAGGCAAAGCAGAGCCTGCCATGCCTGGAAGACTCTACGTTCACCCAGACTCGCCTGCAACAGGAGCTCACTGGATGAGACAACTGGTCTCCTTTCAAAAGCTGAAGCTCACAAACAACCACCTTGATCCATTCGGGCATGTGAGTGGCTGTAAACAAATCTTTTTCTAAAAATCTAAGCTTTGACATTTATACTTTGGATTTGATGAGACAGCAGACAATCCTTTGTTCACTATTGTGACATACATCCAAGTGAAACAGATAAAAAAGAAAGAAAGAAAGAAAGAAAGAAAGAAGGTTAGGGTGGAGTTGTTGATTGTATGGAGGCAGTTCTGAATGCAAGGTTAAAGGAAAAGTTTTACCAAAAAGAACACAAATTAAGATATTTTTGATGAAATCTGAGAGCTTTCTGACCCTGCACAGACAGCAATACAACTGAAACGAGAAAACCAGTATACATCACCAGAGAGAAGTATGTAATTTCACCAGAACATCAAGTTATTACATTTTTAAAAATCTGTGGGATATACTATCTGTCTGTAAGACTAAGCAAGAAAATCATTGGAATTAAACCTTCAAGCAAGGCAGTCAAGCGAACATGTTTCAAAATACAATTGATATTGCAATTCCTGTTCAGTTCAAAATGAATTCACCTCATGTGAGAGCTATGGTAAGGGTCATCTTGAGAAAGTTGGAGAAAGAGAGGAGAGACAGTAGAGCAGAGGTGAGGAGTCTGACCATGGCAGCGCTGCCCAAAGGAGCCTGTGGACCTAGCTTGTCTGATGCAATAACATCAGAAGCAAGCTCATTAGGTTCATAACCTGTCAGAACGGCACAAAGTTGGCCTGTCAGGATTAGTTGAATGCCTAGGAAGTGATAAGGGCGAGTAATGAGCTCGGAAAGTGGTTGCTAAGCTCTACTGACGCCCACAACAGCAGGGACACCGTGGCTGGCCGAATACAGCCCCAATGCAGGCCGCCACTGTAGCCATGCTAGTGTTCACCACACAAGTCACAGTCAAAACATACACTAAAGCTAGGAGTCACAGATATTAATATTACTGTGCTAATAATTATTTTCATGTTATGAAAAAATTTTGTATTTTGAACCTAAAAAAAAGAAATGGGTGCTAAAATATATTAAAATAGTTTGGTTTTCCAGCATTTTTGTGTGTTTGAACACTTTCCAACAATGACTGTATGCTTTTGAGATCCATCTTTTCACACTGAGGACAACTGAGAGACTCATATGCAACTATTACATAAGGTTCAAACGTTCACTGACGCTCCAGAAAGAAAAAACAATGCATTAAGAGCCAGAGGGTGAAAACTTTTGAACAGAATTGAGATGTGTACAATTTTCTTATTTTGCCTAAATATAATTTTTTTTTTCATTTAGTACAAGCCTTCATGAGGCAACAGAAGATAGTTACATGTTTCCCAGAAGACGAAATAAGTTAAATTTACTCTGATCTTCAAATTCAACAAGTTTTCACCCCCCGGCTCTTAATGCATCGTGTTTCCTTCTGAAGCATCAGTGAGCATTTGAACCTTCTGTAATAGTTCCATATGAGTCCCTCAGTTGTCCTCAGCGTGAAAAGATGGATCTCAAAATCATACAGTCTTTGTTGGAAAGGGTTCAAATACACAAAAAATGCTGAAAAACCAAAGAATGTGTGAGACCTAAAAATTTTTTCTGAAGAACAGCAGGCAGTTTAACTGTTCAGCACAAACAAGGCACTCATGAACAACTATCAGTAAACAAAAACACAGCTGTGGATCATTCAGGTAACAACACAGTATTAAGAATCAAGTGTTGAAGTTGAAGTTGAAGTGTATGCAAATTTTTAAAACTTGGTCATTTTTATAAATTCAACTATTATTACTGTATATATAGTAATTTTTTTTTTTTTTTTATTAAATGCAGTCTTTCAAAAACATAATAAATCTTACCGACATGAACCTAAATGTTTGAACAATATACTAAATATACAATACTGGCCAATACATAAAATAATTCTCCAATATTAACTGATAACCGATATGGTACTGATATTTAGTAAATTCTTGACAAAAGCTGTTCCATAACACACAAACATGAAATTAAGTCCTCAGTGTGTCAAATGATGGAAAAGTATCTGTCAAACGTCACATGACCAGATTATTTTGTTTTAGCTCACTCAGCTATATATCTACTTTTACTCCATAGTTATTTTTAAAAAGCACGAAAGTTGTCATTTATTGACATTTCAGCTACACCATGCTTTGATTTCTTTTGCTAGGCCACTGATCACATAGACACCCAACACCCAAAGATATTTATAATCTCTCTGTGGACTGAACATGCAGGAATTTTTTTCAGTGCAGGGCCATCTAGCTTTAAGGTCACATGACACAACTTCTATTCCCAAAAATAGACCTTAGATTATAAGAAAACAGAGATGAAAGGCAAGGGCCAGCCTTGGAGTCTGCATTGATCTGACAAAGGTGCTTGATTAATATACTTGGACAGCACACATCCCTGTATCTGAATCATCAATGCAGCTCGTATCACATGGTATTACCTCAAGACGCCAGCCAGCCAACCAGGCAAAGGTCACATGTGTCTGCACTCACCCAGTGAAGCGCTCAAACCATCCGTTTGGCTGGGGCTACCGTCTGTGTCTGAGATGGGGGGATTGACCTGAGGTTGCCCTCTGTGCACTAGTGCTCCGAACTCCTCTTTAAAAAGTGCAGCTACGAGGAGAGCTGCCTCACTCTCTGTCTGCGAGTCGACATAACAAAGGGAAAGGCCTTGATGCTTATTGGCCCTGACAGAACTGTGTTGGGGATGACCCTAACTAAACGCTTCACTGAACACCGAACACATGGACGCACTGAGCAGACTGGTGCTAGAACACTGTGATCAAACACACATACACAAAGGATCCAATTGGATTACTTGCATGCAACACAGAACAAAACCTCTTGACATATTTATTGATCATGTCACGTTAACATATACTGTACATTAACAGCCTCATTAGTGTTCAACGTACAGTTTTGTACGTTCCTATATTACAATATGGGTGCAACAGGATCATACATCACACATTTAAATGTAAAAATTAATGTAGGAATAATAAGAAATGTACCTTGTGCACCAAGTCAGCAGATTAGAATGATTCCTAAAGGAATAAAATAAAATAAAATAAAGACCCCATACACTAAGCCTAACCATTTCTTATGAATATAAAAAAAGAATTTAATAGATAAATGTACTGTATTAATAATTTTAGTTACAATGTAGTCTACTACATATATACACCACCAGACAAAAGTTTTTGATCAGTACGATTTCTAATATTTGAAGTCTCTTCTGCTCACCAAGCCTGTATTTATTTGATCCAAAGAGTAGCAAAACAGTAAATTTTTAAAATATTTTTACTATTTAAAATAACTGTTTTCTATTTGAATGTATTTTAAAATGTAATTTATTCCAGTGATTTCAAAGCTGAATTTTTAGCATCTTTACTCCAGTCACACAATACTTCAGAAACCACTCTAATATTTCGATTTTCTGTAAAAAAAAAAAAAAACATTTTTTATTATTATTATTATTATGTTGAAAACAGCTGAGTATAATAACAGCATTTATTTGAAACATTATTAATGTCTTTATCATCACTTTTGATCTATGTTAAAGCATCCTTGCTAAATAAAAGTATTCATTTCTATAATTTCTCCCCCTCAACTGTTTGAACTATTGATAATAATAATAATAAATATTTCTTGAACATCAAATCAGCATAGTAGAATGATTTTGGAAGGATCATGTGACACTGAAGACTGCTGAAAATCGCATGATGCTGAAAACTGAGCTTTGATCACAGGAATAAATTACATTTTAAAATATACTAAAACAGAAAGCAGTTATTTTAAACTATTTCACAATATTACTGCTTTTGCTGTATTTTGGATCAAATAAATACAGGTTTGGTGACCAGAAGAGAAAAAACATTACAAATCTTATTCATTAAAAAACAGTTTTTTTGACTGGTAGTGTAGCTATTTTTAAGTGTGATGAAACTGAACATATTTATGCAATTGATTAAATACATAATAAATTTAACCAAATAATTTATTATTCTGTGACCCTCAAAGGATATACTTACCCACGGCCAAAACCATTCCAATTGCGTTCTGGGGAAAATTGGCTATCAAAAACTGCTCCAGAATCACATTCACATTCTTAAAAAAAAGCACCAACAGTATAAAAGTAGCCCAATTCTGTGGGAAAAACATGGACTTGGCAACACTGGTGCTAAAAGTAACTTTGTATTTCTATACAAAAAAAAAAAAAAGAAATGGAACGGAGCAGAACATTTTTTTTAAATATTCTATCCTAATGTAGGCTTGATTTTCTATTCTCAGATCATCTTGAACTCGATGCACAAATACCAGCCCAGGTTACACATTGTGAAGGCTGATGAGAACAATGCCTTTGGCTCTAAGAACACGGCCTACTGCACTCACGTCTTCCACGAGACAGCTTTCATCTCTGTGACATCCTATCAGAACCATAAGGTACCAACAGAACATACAATAGTGTCTCACACTTGCAGTTATTTTTAAAATACACTACAATTACTAACTCGTTTGATATTTTATAGATCACCCAGTTAAAAATCGAGAACAATCCTTTTGCCAAAGGTTTCCGGGGCAGCGACGAGGGCGATTTGCGTGTGTCCAGACTTCAAGGGTAAGATTATCATTTAAAATATGCTGCATAATATACCAAATAGATATCTTACTGATCAAGTGCCCCTTTTCCTAGGAAAGATTACCCCGTGATTTCTAAGAACATGGTCCGGCAGCGGCTTATCTCATCACATGGTCATCTATCAGGAAAGCTGGGTGCAGGTGTGCTGAGTAGCCACCCGCAGGTGGTTTCTCACTATCAGTATGACAGTGGCGTCCCTCTACCGAACTCAGATTCCCAGGAAGCTCTCTCCAACTCCTTCCCATCTAGCCGGGAATCCAGCCTTCTTTACCACTGCTTCAAGCACAGAGGTACAGGGCTAGAATAACCACCTTATTTGCCAAAAAACACAATAATCCTGACTAGTGATGCACAATATTAATATCATATAGGTTATTGGTTGTTTTTGTATATTCAGTATCATATTTCCTACAGTTTTACCTTTAGATTTCCTTTTAAGTCATCTAACGTTCACTTAAAACTTGCACTTAAAATGCAACTAATTTCCTAACATAAATGTAATCTTTAGTCAATCTCAAAAATTATTTTCACTGTACTACATTATAATCCTGTTGCCTAAATTCATTTGTAGCATTTAAAATCATTAAAATATAATATAATATAACATAATATAATATAATATAATATAATATAATATAATATAATATAATATAATATAATATAATATAATGTTCATCAAAATACAAAAAACCCTGTTATATTGTCTATATTGTTATATTGTCACTTGTAATATTTAAAATGCTCAAATTCAATCAATTTAAACGCCACAAGTACATTTTTGGGTCATAACATTTGTTTATTAATATAATATAATATAATATAATATAATATAATATAATATAATATAATATAATATAATATAATATAATATAATATAATATAATATAATATAA
>JAHKKF010520687.1:0-10712 GCA_019740295.1 Labeo calbasu | reverse complement strand
TTTTTTTAATAAATAAAAATAAAAAACAGTTATTTTAAATAATAAAAATAGTACTTTTTTTTTTTTTTTTTTACTATTTTTGCTGTACTTCGGATGAAATAAATGCAGGCTTGGTAATCAGAAGAGACTTAAAAAAAAAAATCTTACTGTTCAAAATCTTTTGACTGGTAGTGTATACGGTTGGATCTAAGTGCAGCTATGGAAATATTAATTAATCTCTACGGGTTTAAGAACATTTTTGTTTACATTCTTTGTCCAAATCTAAAATCTAGGTCAGCATCTGTGCATTACAACAACTGTGTAGGAAAATTAGCTCAAGTAAATGCATGCAACAGTACTTTTCCCTCAGAGATGAAGCATATTTTTGCTTTCATAACTAATGTATATTCCTTCCATGATGCTTAACCTAATACACCATTCAGCGCTTGTACAATACAGTATAGGTTTAAAAGCAACAAAGCAATGTCAGACGAACAAAAGACCTCCTTGATATTCATAGCAAACATTTATCTTGTCTGTCTCTCCTTTCCAGAGGGGCAAACGTGACAGAGAGCACATGCTACCTGTCACAGCATACGGTGAACTCCCTGAGCGTGGCCTGAGAGCCATGTGACATCTCACGGCGTCTCCCAGTCCCAGCACATCAGGCAGCAGAGACGTGAGGGTGACAGCGAACTTGACACAGCGTGTACAGCTGCTAGGGGCAAATCACTACACTGCCAAGATCCTTCTTCCTCTAGCTTGCTGCCAGAGGTCTCTGACCTGTACTCGAAACACTAAACTCACTGTCCGGTCTCAATCTGATAGTCTGAGGAGGCTTGAACCACAGTGAAGCAATTATAATTCTACAGGGAACGAAACACGAATGCACCGCCGTTGCTTTCTAGCTCTGCGTAACTGGTACCAGGTGTGGACATGCTGAGCAATTCCTTAAAACATCGGCCTGGGCTCTATTTAGCTCTTTGAGTCAGCAGGGTTGTGGCCTCCCCTGGCTCGGGAATATGACCATAACAGCCTTTTGTAATCATTTAGTCATGAGGTAGTGTCAGTCAAACAGAATCACCTCCACTAGCCAAGATGCTTTTCATGTAGAAACCATACTAGAGCGTTTGAAGAGCTTGGACACTCATCAGAGCTGAAATTTCAAAGCTCAAACACACATCTGTTGGTGGAAAGAGGATCTAATAAAGCAGCTTGCAGTAACACGATCAAATTATGTCTTCTGCAAACGTATTTATCCCCACTCATAGCAGTGGGATGCATATTTAGGTCAATGGATTGATGCTTATGATGATCTATTAATTTATACAAAAAGTGCAATGCATATACGCAATACAGCTTTTCTATAGCTCAAACAGTATAGCATGGCGCTACCATGCTATAGGTCGTGGGTTCAACTCCCAGGGAGCTATATAATCATCCTGTTGATATCATAAAAGTAGCTTGACAATGGATTATTATTATTAACACAATAACGCATCTTTAAACTAAACTGCAATCACGTTATGAGAAAATATTTTTAGCGAGAACAAGGATAAATGCGCACGTTCCTCTCTTTAAAGGGATCATCGGATGCAAAGTTCACTTTTACATGTTGTTTGAACATTAATGTGAACATTAATGGCAGTCTATGCACACATTCACCCTATAATGATAAATTCATTGATGATCCATGCAATGGTTTTTAATTAATCTGTAAAAATAATATCCTCTTTTTCAAATCAAGCCATTCTCAGACCGACAGAGGCCCTACGATAGTTGACTGACATGAGAGTCTTACCTCAGATCAGCTGTAACAGTCCATCCTCTTTGTTTCGATGCCGAAGCAGGGATGTAAGTTAGACAAGAATATCTCTGACTGAGCAACTGAGGTGTTGTGTTGCTGGATGTAATAATGAACATGGTGGTCATTTACTCCCGACATCTGAGCCGCTGAAGATGCAGTGGATTACGTTTGTTTGTGAAGGGAATGCGCCTCCCGATATACATAAATGCGTCTATGTTTGCACAAATCATTCGTGATCCAGCTTCACCTACAGCAGAAATGAGTATAAGGTGTTTTTTTATGAATCTCTGCAATTACTTTTTCCTAATAACGTGCAAGTTTTGCGGCTAAACGCGCTAAATGGGGCTAAAGTAAACAGGCTCATCACTCCACAGAGAGAGGAGAGGGGCGGGGCGAGCAGAGCTCATTTGCATTTAAAGGAGCAATCCATCAGAATGGGTTGATTTTTGCAAAGCTCATTTTGACAAAGTAAAAAGGGTGTTGTTTTACACAACCATTGAGAATTTTATAGACTTTCATTAAGACCCTAAAGAATCACATCAACTTGTGGAAAATGGGCAACCCGTTCCGTGAGTTAGTGAAGAACAGCTACCTGTGGCTAATTTGGCTAATTTAGTAACATTAGTTAAGTTGATGAAAGCTCACCTGCTGTAAGCACCGCTACGACGGCAATCACAAGAAAGCACTCCGATACACCTCCGATGCAGACGACAGGACCACAAACCTGAAAATAAAATACAAAAGGTGTACTTAACAGCAGTGTTTTAGTTTTCCTCAGTATTTAATGTTAGCTTGCTGTTTTATGTCACGTCTGTCACGGATAAGTTCGCTACTGTAGTTTACTGTAAATGGATGTACAGTAACGAAATATTACAGTCGCAAATTTTCCCACAATCATTTGCCGTTTACATTACAATAATGTATACACATTTTACAGTATCTTACTAAAATACTGTTCAAATTACAAAAATCTGTTACAGTGTGGGAGTACTGTAATGGAAGCGTTATCTTGAAACGTTTTTTATTCCCTGGGATGTGGAGCAACTAAAATGCTGAGGTAAAAAAAAAAAAGATTATTACTATTTAAATATTATTTAGGATTTAAGAATTCATGAAAATAGTAAAACACTTAAAATCTATAATGATTTATAATAATAATGATAAAATAATAATATGTGTAAAATAAAATAACTATATCATAAAATACATCACATTATATAATATAAATTGTAAATAATAGTGTAATATAATAAAATATAAAATATTTTAAATAATGTCTTTGAAAATGAATGGTGTATGCAGACATGTATTTAAAGTGTAAAAATAAATCTTTGTGATTTTCCTCGACTCCATTTTAATGGTTAAATTAAATTTTATTAATCAAAAAGCATGAATTAATTTAAATCATGAAACGTATACATTTTCACATTCATTTATTAAAAGTTTAACAAAAATTACATGTTTAGGCTGTTATGAAATGTTTTCTCACCATATGTTTTATTGCTATCAAATTCTGTTTTAGCATGTCTAATTTTAGTAAATGCATACTTAATTTATTAAAATATCCTTATGAAATGTTTTTTTTTTTTTTTTCCCTCAGAAATTCTACATTGTGTTTTTAAATTTTCTGGTTATCAAATAAAGGCATATAACCTTATTAATAATACTAAAACGTACTTACTTACTTAATTATTGAAAATTAAGCAACCTTTATTTTTTGGCAAACAAAGGGGATTTAGTTACTATTAAAATTAAAACATGGAAGAAATGTTGTGTGACTATACCCTAAAAAATAATGTTTGTTTAATTTTAGTAGTAGTAGTAGTAAGAGGCTATGTAAATTCTACTGAACAATAGTAATATATTTCTTGCACAATGTCTTAAACCGGACTTTTATTTTGACGGGTTGCCGTGACTACCTTTACAATTCTGTGTGTATCTGATATGACTTTAGTTCTACTCAAATGGATCGATCAAATGCTCACAAAGTGACTTTTAGAGCAGTTCTGAAAATGTTGTTCATGTATTTATGTCGTCATTTAGTGAGACGGCAGACGCTAAAGTCACCGCGAGCGTCACATGCGTTTCAGGCTGTGTAGTAAACAAATCCGCGCATCTGTCCAATCATAAACACAGACATGCAGAACATGCAGGATTCATATTTAAATGGTAGTTTTGCAGCTTAATATTTATAGATACTAGACCATATTGTGGTTTAAGTGTTAAATATGGATATGCTTTTTAATTCACTTGAAAAGTGAATTATGGATATTCTTTTTAATTCACTTGAAAAGGCCTTTATTAACTCCCTGGAACCATGTGGAGTACATTTTATGATAGATCGATGCACTTTATTTTGCTCCGAAATCTCAACATCCATTCACTGCCATTATAAAGCTTGGAAGAGCCAGGACATTTTTAATGTAACTCCGAATGTATTGATCTGTATGAAGAAAGTCACATACAACAAGAGTGGTTTGAGGGTGAGTACGTCCTGGGCTAATTTCATTTTTGGGTGAACTATCCCTTTAAATGCAACAAACTCATATACATTGCATATACAGACAAAAGCATATGAACATTCTGGCAGATGCACATTCCCCCCCAGATACCTGCTGCTTATTCTTATCAGAGCTACAACTGGTCCTGGCACAGCCACAGCGGATGAATCTATCCATACATGGCTCATGGTGTAGAAACCCCCTGGCCAGAAGCTCACTAGGGGGCCAATAGCCAAAATCATGTTTTAGGCAGTCTATAATCTGCGGGGCAAACGATAAGGCTTTCAGGCTTGGCTTTGCATAGCCTAATTTGCATTTAAAGGCCCTTAAGTAATCTGCAGGCTTATTTAAACTTCAGTAAGACACAAGGCAGGAAAAAAACAGTTCTACTTCCAGTGTTTTCCCATGGTAGCACAAATCCCTCCCTCTGATCAGCTGCTCCACGCTGTGCCCTGGCGCACGCAGCGCTTCTGTTTTATCAATGGCTTTTAATTGACTGAGAATTATTTTTCCACAGCATTCAAACAAAACCTCAGCGCAGGGACAAGAAGCTGGAGCCCAAGAAATTTCAAAGCATCAACATACACAAAACATGCATTTTAAAGACAAAGGCCAAAAGAGACACTGAGTTGCTTTAATAAATCAAAGGCTTGGGGTTTTTCACACTGGCATTACTGATGTTTGGCTGCAGTACAGCTTTTCACACATACAAATGCATCTGGTGACAACAGCACAACAGAATGTGTTATCAGGTCATTGAAAAGCATTTTCTCTGGTGACTATGATCCAGACAATAGAATAAATCATTTCATGAGGCTTTTCAAAAAGCCCCTATGCATCTTCACGCCTGCCATTTTAAAACATTCTCATTTTTCCCCACTTTCACACAATGTAACTAATCAATGAACAGCAGTCTACTGCAACAACATGCATATAGATGAAATCTTCTCCATTTGTCTGCTCAGCTAGTTCTGCTTCTCATCATGAAGATATTTTCAGACGGCTCCTGTATGTTGCTTCCTATATGTCCAGAAGGTATCTGAAAGATTAAATCCCACCGTTCCGTCTGAATGTATGTAATTTCGTCTGACAAACACCAGCCCTGCAGGGACGTTCCCTTCATTAATACTTGACAATGTTCCTGACGTTCCAGAGCGCTGTGCAAGTGGTGGAAAGTGACCCAGATTCAATCTTTACTCTGATGCTTTTAACACCGAGCAACACCTGTGATGCAATATTAAAAGCTGAGCATTACAAGGACAGCATGACCAGACGTAACAATTGGTTGCACAGAATCCAGATGGCGGATTTTATCAAAAAGCATCACAGCGAATGCTTTAGAAGGACAATCTTCTGGGGCAAGTTCTTAACATGTTTCTTCAAATGTAAACTGCTCTGTGGTGGAATCAAACAGAAATTTCACATTCAGTCTCTTGAGTAATAAGCCTGATACGTGCAACGCATGTCAATCCATCGCAGACACATGACAGACTAGATAACCGTGGCTGTGTATTTTTACCTCACCTAATCCAGAATATTCTGAGGCAGGGATTTTTACTAGGGGCACACTGAAATCCATTATAATTAAAACAGTATTCGACTGCAGTGATTTAAACAACTAGGGATAAATAAATACTTTCCAGCATAAAGCAAAGTTTTAAAGGAACACTCCACTTTTTTTGAAAATAGACGCATTTTCCAACTCCCCTAGAGTTAAACAGCTGAGTTTTACCGTTTTCGAATCCATTCAGCTGATCTCCGGGTCTGGCTGTAGCACTTTTAGCATAGCTTAGCATAGATCATTGAATCTGATTAGACCGTTAGCATCTCGCTCAAAAATGACCAAAGAGTTTCGATATTTTTCCTATTTAAAACTTGACTCTTCTGTAGTTACATCATGTACAAAGACCAACAGAAAAAGAAAAGTTGCGATTTTCTAGGCTGATATGTCTAAGAACTATACTCTCATTCCAGCCCATGGGTACAGCAGGCGCAATGATATTACAAGATTACACTATTTAGAGTCCCAGCCTTAGAGGAGACAAGACTATTATATTTCCATGCCATTTCTTTCCCAGCTGTTTTACCCTCAAAGACATAACTGCCTGGTTTTGTGACTCCTGTGTGTTTTTAACATAAACATTTGTGTATTTGACAGTTTAAGCGCAATAAAACATGAAAGAGAACTTTGAATGATTTTGAGATCCACCTTTTTTACACTTAATACATGGTACATGGGGGTGAAAACTTTTTGAATTTGAAGATCAGGATAAATTTAACTTAATTTCTGTTCTGGGAAACATGTAACTACCTTCTGTAGCCTCTGAAGGGCAGTACTAAATGAAAATATATATATATGATATGTGGGCAAAAAAAAAAAAAAAAAAATGTACACATCTCCATACTGTTCAAAAGTTTTCACCCCCAGCTCTAAATGCATAGTTTGAGCCATCTGTAATAGTTGCATATAAGCCCCTCAGTTGTCCTCAGTGTGAAAAGATGGATCTCAAAATCACACAGTCATCGCTTGAAAAGAGTTGAAATATACAAAAATGCTGAAAAACCAAAGAATTTTTGGGACCTGAAGGATTTTTCTGAAGAACACTGGGCAGTTTAACTATTCAGGACAAACAAGGGACTCATGAACAACTATCACTAAACAAAAAAAACACAGCTGTGGATCATTCAGGTAACAACAGAGTATTAAGAACCAAGTGAATGTAAACTTTTGAACAAGCTCATTTTTATAAATTATACTAATATTTGTGAAAGATTCTGAAAGGGGGATATAAACTTTTGACCTCAACTGTATATTCACAAAAGATTTCGATGATATTTTGTTTTCATCTTTGCTCCATACCTACTAAAGTAGTGTTCTTAATCGCAGTGTTGCTTTGTTCATGGAGGTTACAGGAAACGGCCCTAAATCTGCTGTTTCTTAAACGCCACCTAGTGTCGGAGAGCAGATTTACATACAGTTACACTGAATGTGTGAAAGTTTTGTCTGGCCAAAAAAACGGACCGAATTTGAATGCCCTGCTGTAAATTTTGACCGGTTGATGAAAAACAAGCTTGTGTGGATTTTACACATTTAAACAACTCAGAATAGCTAACTAGAATTATTTATAGTGCAGATGAAATGCATATAATCATTTATTAATCAGTTAACATTTTGAGTTCTCCTTTTTCTATATTTAATGCTGAAATGTGAGGTTTACCATTTTATGAAACCTTTTCAAAGCTTATTTGAACATTTCGCACATGTTATTAGATAAACTGTTGTCAGTCATGTTGTCCGTTGTCAGTCATTCCGGACATCATTGGTAATATTATCATTTCAGTATTTATGCAAAGAACAAGACTAATTTTATTTGTTGTTTGTTGATTTTAAATATTAAACTTGGTAAAACAATTTATTTGTCAGTACTTTTTGAACATTTCCAGTACATAACAATACTGTGGTAATTCTGATAACTTGTGATAATTTTCATACTGTTTCATTTCTATTAAAATAAAAATAATAAAAAAAAAAAAAAAAAAATGTAGAAAACAGCAAATGTATTTGTAGGGCTGTCAAAACTGCTTTCTAAAGTAGTTTGATAAAATTTTGTAATGATTATTACTGCATCTAGAAATAAAACAAACAAAATAAAAACAAAAAAACAGATCTTAGTCATTTGGTGCAACCAAAAAAAAAAAAAAAAAGTAGATATCACAGACAGGACCCCTGTAGACCCAAATTATGTATCCAGGAGGTGGGGGGGTTCTCCTGAAATACCGGATAATTAACAAACCAATTAAGGCATTTTGCAAAATGTCATGTGGGGCGACTACTCAAAGAACTATAAAATAAGACATTTAGTAACATTATGATATTTGTAATAACACTTTAGCATGAATCTTTAAAAAATATATTATTTATATAATTCAGATATAATAATTATTATAATGTAATATAATATAATATAATAAATATGTTATATTTGCTAATAATTTTAACATTTCTATTTCATTATCCTTTCTAAGGATTAATTGTTCTATTAAGAGATTATTTATATATATATATATATATATATATATATATTCTTTTTATATTCACTGCACTAGTTTTTAACAAAAATGTGCATAGTTTTGAGAAAAACATACACCATAAGTGTTAATGATAGTTGAAAAATAAGTATTTTCTTGACAATATTTTAATGACAACATAAAATCCAATTATTCAATAAGTAATATTTAGGGATGTTCAGTATCAAAATGTTTGACATCCTAGGGTAGGTGAGAGGTTACTGTACTGTGCCATAAAGAGTATATATCAGGTGTAAATTCATTAAATGCACAATATTAATTCAGTACAAGATTTGAAATGAAATTGAAATGAATAATTACAAGCAGTGACTGTCAGGCAAGCAAAAAAAAAAAAAATCAATCTGACCTGCTTTGAATTACATTTGCAAGACTGTCTTATTAGTGGTGGTTGCTCAGCCAAGCATCACTATTACTATTGCTCACAGGTTTTATGGGTTAGGGATTTCAACATCCTAATCCTATTAAACTTTTCAAAGTAATCAGACTTACGATTTTCACCTGGCAGACAGCAAAGAGTGTGAAAAATACCGTAAATTACAGTGAAGGAAGGATCTAAGCCATATCAGAGGGTTCAGAACGTCACAGACTGGTTTCTCGTGAATCAGTCCAGTAAATAACCACTTTGCGACCATTTAGAAACGCCCTAGCAACCACCCAGAACAGGAAGACCATAGGTTTTTATTTAACAAATATACATCGAAACAAAGCACAGCACTTTTGATTCTCTCTCTTGGTTAATACCTACTTTGTTTGGGTAGAATTACTAGACTGCCAATCTGAATTTGAAAAAAACAAATCCCATCTCTCAACCCCAACACACACACAGAGAAACTGGCAGAGCTTCTAGTCGCACTTAAGTCTTTTCTTGTTCACTCTTCCATGCTGTAAGCTCTCTACGCACTAAACAACCATTTGGAGCATCTAAATGGCTGACTGCTCCACAGAACTCTGCCCACAGGGGTACAGACAGGTGACACTTGACGAGAACGTAATTGCTGCAGTTGTGTTGCTGACTGACAAGGTGGACTACTTCACAGAGGCAATAAAATATGCCTGAGATACCAAAGGCAATACTTTAGTGACACTATGTGGCTCTCTTTTTTTGTTGGACATTTATTTCCCTTTTGAAAGACAGATTGTTAAACGCACACACTGCAACCTAGCTACAGTTCTGGAGTCCTTTATTTATTTTTTAAGGTTTGCACTTTGCTTTATTAGGGTGAGATTGATAAAAAAGTTTTGTTGCAGGCAGGGCTCAAACCTGCATCACTTGAATGAGCACCAAGGCTTAACTTATCAAGAAAATGTGCATCTAGCACATATCAGGGGCATTTGATCCAAGGAGGGAAGGGTCTCCTAAAAAACTGGATAAGGAGAAGAAAAAAAAAAAAAAAAAAAAGTAAAACAAATATTACAAACCATGACATAAAAAGCATACAACTCACTTGTTTTTCTAAAACACTAACCAACAGCAACACCAGCCAATAAAGTTACACTGGGAGTCAGCGTCTCTCTAGCCTTCCTGAGCACATTGAGTCTTAACAGACCCCCTAAAGCGTGCCGTGGGTATGGTGGGGAATGAATGGGGAAATGTCATGTGAGAGGAGGCAATGCCTCCATCGAGATATGATTGGTTATGTTCGGCTGTGATTGGTTCCCACCTCCCGTGTTTGTGCGCATTCGCAAATCAGCCTGAATGAACAATATAATGGCATTAATGGAAAGGTTAATTTAAGAAAATAAGTAAACAACTCACACACTTAGATATAACTACTTTGTTACATCAAAGTAAGACTTGAAATGGCTTTAAATCATGATCTGTGGGAGTAATCAGCTTGGTGAAATTAAAGGTACATTTCAGCATCTGTGACCAGTGTTTACTGAGCTCTGATGACTGATGATCGCAATAACAACTTCATTATAAAATTTCATTATAAAATCTGAACATCAGTTCATAAATAAAATATATAATAGTTTAAATACAAATTTATTGTTTAAAGGGGTCATCAGATGCCCATTTTCCACAAGATTCTTTAGGGTCTTAAAGAAAAGTCTATAATATACTTCAGTTAAAATTTCTCAATGGTTGTCTAAAACAACACCCTTTTTACCTTGTCAACAGAGCTCTGCAAAAATCAACCCATTCTAAGGGATTGCTTCTTTAAATGTAAATGAGCTCTGCTCACCCCGCCCCTCTCTTCTCTCTGTGGAGTGACGCGCCTGTTTACTGTAGCTGCATTTAGCTGCATTTAGCCGCGTTTAGTGGCAAAACTTACTAACTAGCACGTTATTAGGAAAGGTGATTGCAGAGATTCATTAAAAAAAAAACGTTATAC
>JAHKKF010520686.1:4193-27831 GCA_019740295.1 Labeo calbasu | reverse complement strand
TGAACTGGACAAATGAAAGATGGCAGATAATTTCATGTCACTGTGGATTGTCATGTGTTATCAATAATCAAAAGAAGCGTCTGGAAAGTTTGATTTTTGGCCTGTTGCACTGGACAATAAAACAGACATTTTCAGCATCCCAGCATCACTACACACTTGTGCTTGAGCAGATGTCAATTCAATGTTTACCAACAAAAGACAATAAATTCACAAATATCTGTGACTGGATTTTCACAAGATTTATATAAATAGATAAAGTACATGGTGCAGCTAGGGATTGCATAGCATCAAGTGAATCATGAGTCCTAACCTGTTTTCGTAAACTTGTGATAGTTTTCTGCATGTCAGCAACAAAGTCTTGGAAATCCTTAATGGAAGGTTCAGTCCCTGACTTTGGTGATACAGTAACATTTACTGCAGTTGGAGCATCTTCCGAAGTGCTGAAAAACAAAAAAAACATTGAAAGTATAATTGACTGATGATCACAAGTGACTTGTAGTTTTCATAATTTCAGTTAAGTTTTCAGTTAAGTTAAACTAAGGCTTTAACTAAAATTATGCATTAACTATTATTACTACTACTAGACCCTTTTCACAGACTGTGATGATGTTTCCACAGTTATTAACATTGAAAATCTTCCAAAGTTTTTTTATATTTTCATTTTAAAAATAAATGTACAATTTATATACCAAAACACCATACTTTGTGTTTTATCACCTTGGCATTAAACTTCAGAAAACTGTTTAACGCTGCTGAGGAGTGACCAACATAATCAACCTCTTGATACTTTCTTTCAGTGTCATAGAAATGCTACCGCTGTTTACTTTCTGTTCACCACCATCGACATCTAGCCAGCTATGGCAAGATTTGCTTTTGAGAACCCCAGAAATGTGAAAAGGGTCCATTATCAGTAATGTTATGAGAATTTACAAATGATATTTGGTGAAATCCAGAAATAACCAGCAGACTGTAAATGGAGCATGTGAGTTGTACCTGCTGTTGTCTGTGAGGTTGCTGGCAGGCTTTTCCTCTGCATAGCTGTGCTCCGCTGACCTGCGTCCTCTAAAGTGGTACGACAGGGCGTTGAACTGACCTTTAGTGCGGCAGTCTGCAGGCACAAGAAATTCAGCCTTCATTTGATGCAGAAACAGCTTATACCATAGTCATTTACAGCACTGACAGATTGAAGCTGCCAAAATGATTGCAAAATTTGACTGGACGGACAAGAATAACAGTTCATTTTTGTTAATTGTTTTATCTATAAAACATTAGATGTAATCTAACTGCATTACTTTTACTTCAGAACTGTACATTTATTTTAATTAATTATGTACATAATTAGCATGTGTAAATTACCTGCATCTGTGAAGCATTGTAAAGTAAAAATTAAATTAAAAGCAACACAAAACATGTATATTATGGTCTTGCGTAGCAACATGACATGGGAACAATATGCGATAAAAAGCTACACTGATCGGCCATGTGCCAGAGCAGAGAACAGGACTGCAAGATAGAAATCTGAAGTTCCCATAAAGCTCTAATTCACTGCTCAACTCAGCAAGACGAATCAGCTTACATCTGATTACACATAAGAAAAAGATGCTATATTCGGGGAACATGTCCTGTTTGGTGAAATCAGTGTCATCCCCTCCAAAAACCAAAGCAAAAGTACTCAGTTTTCAATATGGTCTATCCAAGAGATTCTACTTATGTAACTGGGTGCCTAAATTCAAATGCATGTTCCTATTTTAGATTTAAAATAAATAGAAATGTTACTTGAGCTGCAAAGCAGCATATTAGAATGAATTCTGAAACATCATGTGACAGTGAAGAGTGGAATAATGATGCTGAAAATTCAGCTTTGCATCACAGGAACAATTTTACAATATGTTCAAAGAGAAAACAGTTGTTTTAAAATATAGTAGTATTTCACATTGTTACTGTTTTTACTTCATCTTTGATACAAAATAAATGCAGCTTTGGTAAGCATATGAGAGACATCTTTGAAAAACTTGAAAAGTCTTAAACATTCCCAACTGACTGGTAGAATATGATGTGAGTCATGGTAAACTGAGTCTGTACCTTCACAGCAGTCCTGCCACATACGTAGGTCAATCTTAGGTATATCGTCACAGCTTCCATAACTGTGAGGGAATTCAGCCACGCTAAAGACATCTGCCTGGATTCGGGTAATGTTGTCGCTATTGTCACACAGCACCCGGGCAAGAGACGCCTGCTTCAACTGGGTCAACTGAGCAGGGCTAAAGGAGCCAGGGTTCTCATACCAAAACCTATAATTACATGACTGAATTATTAGAGAATTTGCGGGTCAATTATTTAACCGTGCTAGTGATGTACATCACCGAATAATAATTATGCTTGTCACTACACCATACTGGACAAGACCTCACGAGTTTCATAATTCCCAGTGTCACCACATGACAAATGAATGAGTTAATAATTATTACTATAATTACATCCAACCTTATCTGGATACATGCAGTATACTCAGGTTAAGCTGTATGTAATACAACAGATCTCAACTGTTCGATTGTTTATATCACCAAATTAATGCTGGTACATCCTATTATTCCAGCACACATACAGTATATTCACACAGAATTATATAAACTATATTGCAAACCTTGGCTGCAGGATTGTTTATATCGTCGCAAAATGTACAATGTATTACTGCTAAATAAAGTAAACTGTGACATATTATACCCCAAAATTTGTACAGTGGACTACCAGAAAAATTGATAAAAATTTGGGACCAAAAATTATTTAGACACTTTGACCTGACCATGTTTTGCTTAAGTGTGTTTTCTTTAATTGCTAATGTGAACTTTTTACACCACAGAAAGAACAATATTAAGCACTGTTTGGTAACTGGTCAACAAAGTATTGATAGTTGTGTAAATATTGTCATACTAACAGTTGTCTGAATTTCTGGTTGATTATAATGCATTACATACCTTTTCATCAAAGTTATCTGACTTTATCAAGATGAATGCATTCTGACACAGTTTAACTTTGAGTTCTTGTCATATTTTATTAACAATTTATAGCAAATAAACTGTGATAATGTGAGAAGTGTTGAAGGTGTTGAAGGTGAAATTTTGGTTTGCATATTATTACCCAGCTCTATTCTGCCAAATGTGACTAAAATAAGGGTTTCTGCAAGTTTTATGAGGGTAAATTTAAGACCTTAAGACCAACTAAAGAAAATGTAAGGTTTAAAAAAAAAAAAAAAAAAAAAAAAAAAAAAATCAAAGGTAAAAAAATACAGCAATATGCTCTCCAAGTATAGTTCGAGTTTTACTTTCACTTTCAAATTAATGGCATCAAGCAACTGTTTGTTTTTAGTTTGTTTAAATTTTCCTTCTTTTCTTCACTTTCCTTCAGTTTTAAGTAGCTTTTAAAAGCGTTGTGCACATTTTACTTTAACTTTTAAATTAGCGCTATTAACCTAACGTTACAAACTTTTTATTAACAAAACGAATAATACACCATGTTATATGCTTAATATAAAATAATAACTTACACAAAGTTTAAATCACCTTAGATAAATGGCAGAAGTCAACAGGCTTTTCAAAATCAAAAATATTTTTAAAACAGGCGCTTTCGCATTTTATTTTGATACTCTTCTGCCATAGTCTTGTCTTTCTCACCTCTCTCTTCTTGTTGACTCATTCTCTTCACGCGATAATTGAAATGTGATGCGACGGTCCTTCGGCACAGTGCATAGAGCAGTCGCATTCAGTTTTAATTGTATTGTCTGTTCTCTAACCGAACTAAATGATTTTTATTATTATATCTGTCGGGTGACTGACAGATGAAGCAGCACATAAATTACGCTTTCGCTTCACCTTAAAATGAAACACGAGGAAACAGTCCCTCACGAAAATGAATGCCATGATCATATGAATTTAAGATTTGCTGCTCTGATTTAACCACTTTTCAAGGCCTTAATTCATGATGATTTAATTCAAAGCGATTTAAGACTTTTAAAGACTTTTTTTAAGACCTGCAGAAACCCTATAAAAGGCATAAAGATATTAAGATACAATAAATATGAACATCATAATTTTTTTGTAAAGCTGCTTTGAAACAATAGGGCTTCTCACACATGAAATAGTGAAGTGTGGGTCATTCTAAACAGAATAGAGTATGTTGAAAAACTCCCATCTCATTTCATCTGTGTTTACAAAGTGAACATGCAAAGAAGGTCAAGCGTCCTTTACAAAAAAAGGTAAAACAACGATGTAGGACGATTTTGATGTTGGAGGAGAAAATGAGATGGTAGTTTTTCGACATACCCTAACTGTCATGAACCGGAATATACAGAGTTCATGCAGATATAGACAAGAAGAGCGTTTGAGGTTAAAAAGTATATAAATTGTGTTGGTGCTGACAGCCTAGCGGTTAAAGCACTGACACATAGTGCAGCTCCACCTCTAGCGACCCGAGCTCGAGTCCCGACTCGTGGTCCTTTGCCTGTCCCATTCCCAACTCTCCACCCCATGCTTTCCTGTCATTCTCTACTGTCCTGTCTGTTCAAAAAAAAGCATGAAAAAGGCCAAAAAAAAAAACCCATAATAAATAAAAAGTATATAAATTGTAATTTTTGTTAGATAATAACAGATTGTTTCGCTAGATAAGACCCTTCTTCCTCGGCTGGGACCATTTAGAGCCCCCTGAAGCTGCACTGAAACTGCCTTTTGGCAGTTCAAATTTGGGTGCGCCATAGACGTCCATTACACAGAGAGAATTCCTGAAATATTTTCCTCAAAAGCATAATTTCTTTACGACTGAAGAAAGAAAGACATGAACATCTTGGATGACAACGGTGTGAGTAAATTATCTGTACATTTTTGTTCTGGAAGTGAACTACTCCTTTAAGTGCAGTGTGAAAAGCTCTAATGTGTATTATTAAAATATACACATAAATATACAAATAAATTTGAAACATTTTAAAAATTATGAATCAAGGACAGGTCTTACCGGTCGCCATCTCTGAGACGCTTGAACTGGGTTGCCAGTAAACACATGAGGGTCGGTCCCAGTCTGCTGCCAGGCACCAGCTCTTCAGACATCAGTGCAGGAAACAGGTCAATATTCTGAGGTGTGCCATACAGCCTGGGAGCGAAACAGACCATTACATCCAGAAAATGCTGAAAGTGTCATGGGATTTAGAACAAGACCTTTTGTGGCTAACCTTTGTAGCTTCTCTCGCACGCTGGGGTTCTGAATCTCATTCCTCAGATCATCAAACGTCTGTGCAGACGTCAGGTTGCAGAACACTCGGTAGTCATTGTACGGGGGTATACCGTGGTCACGTCCCCTTTGGATATTCATGGCAGCAAGGTCGAGTGCCACGGCATGCGCCATTGAAAAAAGGCGTTCGGTAAGTTCAGTATTAAGCAGTTGAGTGGACACTCGCATTTTTCCCGCCACTCCAAACAAGCCACGGAGCAATGGATCTATGCCTCCTTCGTTCACAATACGAAAGGGTGAGAAAAAAGCCTTATGCAGCGAGATGTGTCCTTGCTGGATGGGCTGAAAGTTTTCATCAAGCCGGTACAGAATGGGGTTAATGAGCGTATGGCCAAAGCGGAAGGCAGCAGTGGCAAAAGCGTTGAGGATGCCGGCATTAATATTGGGATTATAGCCATTATAGTCACCCATTATCCTCATGCCAGCCTCGCCCAGTATTTTGGGCAACCAATGGCTGTAGGTTATATGCTGCATTTGGGCTCCGACTATCTTTCGTGCCTCATGGTAAATGGTGTCTCCATCCCAATGTGGGTTGAGACGTAGCAACTCACTGGCTATGCGGTTATGTTCACGGAACCAAACCGTGTGCATAGCAGTCAACCCAAGCTGCTCATTGGCACGATGGTCCCCAGCTAGGAAGCAAGGAATCGGACTTTCGTTTTCATCCCGCATGCACTCTGTTGGTGGCCCAGTTGCAAAGGGGAGCAATGGCTTGCCGGTGCGTTGCACGATACCCTGTCGCAGCATGCCCCGATGGCTGGCCAAGTCACGGATCTCTTCTGCTTCGTGCTGCGAGCTGCCGTAAACATTGGAAGCATCGATGTAGGAGGTAAGCTGGTTCATCTGCTCACGTGGATACACAGAGTTCATAAGCAAAGAGGTCATTCCACTGCCGCATACGGGACTAGAGCGCACAAAGAACATGCAACGTGCTCCGTTGCGCCGCTGCCGTGGATCGTCGGGAGGGAACATGATGGGAAAGCAAGGTGGGTCGTTGGTGCACACTGAGGTGCACAACTGTCCATCAGAGAAACGAGACTGACTGAGAGACACGACGGTCGAATCCAGGTCGTGGTCAAGGAACTGGCCCCACTGCATAAGCATGTGTGTGTAGCGATCGTCTGGGGTAATAGTCTCTGTCCCGATCATGGCGGTGGAGACCAGACGTGGAAGTGGCAGAGGGAAGCTGTTGTGCCTTCGCTCAGTGGCACCACGTGGGAGATTGAAGCCATTGTCGTAGACAGGCTTTAGCAAGCGCTCAAAAGCAGTGAGCGAGGCACCCCACATGGGGTGCTGCAGGTTGTTGCAGGTGCCATCGTGGGTGCGGTACTTCTGGTGAAAGCAGATATCAGAGCAATTGTTGAAGCGCCGATGGGCTGTGCAGCCAGACAGGTTAGCTATCATATCCAGGAAACGTGGCGACACCAAGTCATTGTAGCGGTAGGCTGTTAAGAAAGAAGATTAAAAAAAAAGTGTGCGTCTTGTAAAATAATTTTGATCAGTTGTTTCAGTTAAAATGTAGTTTGCAATGAGACAAATACAGTTGTAATGAAAATCTCTAAAATTAAAAAAAAAAAAAAAAAAATTCTGTTATCAATTACCTCATGTAATTCTAAACCCTGACTGTGGTTAATCTTTGAAACACAAATGAGAATTAAAAAAAAAAAAAAAAAAAAATCTATTTACATTGAAAGTTCAGGTAACCAAAACTGTTGAGTGTTTTTATTCAAGTCTCATGTAACAGCATGATTAATTTAGGCTTTTATTTAAATCTAAACAATGTAACGACAAACATACATAGAGAACATCACATATGGTAAACACGGAAGCTCAAACATGCACGTGTAATGAGTGAGAACAAGTTTTTTTTCTAGAGTGTGACACACAAGCTTCCATGTTTACCATATGTTATTTGCTCTATGTATATGTGTTTGTGTGAATAAATGCCTAAATTAAATCTGTTTATCATGTAAGGTTATTGCATCTCTTCACAATACATTAAAAAATGCTTCGATTCATTTTATGACGCCTTTATGACCTTTTTGAATCTTTTGAAAGTTTTAGTTACCTAGACTTTCAAGTCTAAAGATTAACCCTTAATGTCTTACTGTATGTGTTTAGAACAACGATCAGATTAGAGAGAGAGTAAATGATGACCTTATTTTCCTTTTTGGGTGAACTACCCCTTTAAGAGGGCACTTAGTCACTAGTCTCATCCACAAGCAATAGCTGGTCAAAACTGATTCTAATCTGACACAGTCACACAGTCTCTTTGAGTAAGGTTACACTGGTTATTAACAGCCCGGTGAGAAAGTTGCGTTGATACAATGTGAACTAAATAGCTATAAAGTGAACAAGACCCTATGATGATAGTTAAAATTCTGGCAAGGTTAGACGAGCCGGCAATAGATGCAAGTAGTAATTGTGCCTGTTGACCCCTTCTTGGTATCTGTCAGTGAATGTGTCCAGAGGATAAATGCTCAAATTGGGGCAAGGCTTGTCCAAACATGTGAGGCCATTTTGCCTTACTGTGGCGATGAAAGCTGTGCTGTTGTCATAACCAGAAAAAACAGTGACCCATGTCTTCAGCAGCACAAAGCGCCACAGTGTCTGCTGGTTATTTAGTATGTCTACTGGTTATGTTTTGCCATATACTAATTGCATATTTAATCATCACAGCAAAAAAATCTATAATTTTCAGAGCAGCATGGATGTGTGACATACCTGTTCCATTAGTGTCCACCATGAGGCCCTGGTTGACATGCCTCTGGATGAGAAGAAGGGTCTGCTCAAAAATCTCTCCAGCTCTGGCCTGCTCCACTGTGTAGGGGTCCCGGGGGTAACGAAACAGAGCCAGAAGTTCGGCAGGGGTACGAGGAGATCTGACAAACATATTAGTGGAGAACATATTAACTTGCACATTCACAAAAGCCATTCAGACTCACTCTGGAAGAGAATACAAATTAGCAAACTATAGACTTGCATTACAACTAACAGATTAGCAGATCAATCTTGTAGAGCAATCTCATACAGTAATTTCTTATTAGTCCATTCAGAACTGTTTTCAAACTACGGACAGTGGTCAAGCAAGGCACCCCAGGCTAATAGTGTTAAAATAAATAAATAAAATAAAATAAAATAAAATAAAAAATTAATAGATATTACCATATTTTCCCAACTGACTGATTATAGTGACAATTGCAAACATGTTATGTATTACAACTTTTCTTAAATGTTATATTTTCATATGCATTATGATCTTGGAACTCTTGTTATATTTTGTTAAGTCAAAGATTTTTATAGATGGGATTCTGGATATCTATTTTTATCACTCCATAAATAAGAAAAACTGTCAACAGCCAGGAGAAAAAAAAACAAAAAAAAATTTGCTGTTTTTCATAATAAATCATTATATAAAATCAGGCAAATGGTACATGAACAAACCCCTCTGTAAAAGCCTTTAGAATATAGATAGGAATAAAACTAAAATGTTTGGGGTATGTAAATGCTGCTGAAGTAAATATTTTTGACATGAGGAAAAAACTAATTGAGGAATTGGCCTTAGATATAGATATGCACTGTAACTGAAATCTACAGACGCAAATGGATAAAGTGCAATGAAATTAACTTCTGAAAGTGTATGTTTTAAGTGTCTGCCTGTATTGTCTTGCTTTAAATCAACAAATTATAAATACAGAAAAACAAAAGCTGTAGGAACACACATTATGCTAAAAAGGTGACATATTATTACAGAATGATGGAAATTATGTCCTAGTAAAAAGCACATCTGAACCTCTTGTAACAGCATAAACGTGTCAAAGCACTTGACATGGCCACATATGCACATGACGTTTCAAGAATTTAATAAAAAGTGTTTCAATACCTTGGACAACTTGAATCATACACTTTTTTTTTTTTCCAACAAAGCTCACTCTAAAAACTGCTTTTAAATGCATGCCTTTAATTGCAGTCACTCACAAAGACTCTGTACCTAAACTTCCGCCCACCTTAAAGTAGTTTTCACAGCTCTAACTGTCAAAAGATATTATGCTTCAACACAAACTTAAACCGAGTTATTTGAGCAATATATATTTGAACACAACCAACTTTCAACTTTCAACAAATGTACAAGTTATACTCTAATAAGTGACATCTTAAAAGCTGACTACAAATAACAGTCTAACTATCTGGCTTCAGTTATTTATATCATAATAACTGCAAACTAATTCTGTGTTTATGGTTTGAGAGAACCATATAAAACAAAGAATAAGTGTTTTGCCAGAGTAAGCATTTGCTCCCAGGCTGTTGGTGTTGATTCAAACAAAAGCTAAAGAACATCAAAGTCTTGCAGCATTAATATCATTTTTTAGCGTTCAGGGAGTTGGCTTCACATCACATATTATCTTTTGTGAACTAAGAGGGAGCCAAGTTATGACGATATATCTGTGGTCATTTGTGCCAAAAACATTGACGTTTTTTTCACAACTTTCACCCATGGCCAGTTGTTTTTTGACTGCATAAATTCACTAAGCATGCTTTAATGTCCTGGCAAGCTTAGTCAAAATGTTAGTTAATACTGTAATTGAAAAATTAAAAGAGTCATGTGAAGAAAAATGCCATCAGTTTTGTAATTCCAAGTCTAATCTTTGGCCATCTCTCTTTACTAGGATAATATCTTGCACAGACTTCATTCAAAAGCATCTGTCTTTGAAGCAGTCCTCTCCAGCTATGAAACGCAAACACTCTCAGTGAGCTAACGTGAGCTGGCAATGGCCTCGACAGACAAAATAACCTCCAAACATCAAGCTCAGAGCGCAGCAGGGTCCCTTTCCAGTCATGAATTAGGAATCAAAGTGCAGTGACCAGCCCTTGTCCAAGGCATAAATGGTCCCAGTAAATTCCTGATGGGTTACGGCATTGTGACTCACAGCAGAAGGAATTGTTTTCTTGGCATGTTTTGCCTGCAGCACCAAGCACTCACCCGTCAAAGAGCTGCCTCCTGGTGGAGTCTATTGCGCTGTTTATGCTCCGAATGGCCTCTTCAAGGGACGTTGAGACAAATGGATCACCCTCCCTGCTCACCTGCGGGACTGGAGAAATTATAAAACACTAGTATAAATAAAAGCTTGTGAACTGGAGTTTAGAATAAATTTTAATCTGCACATGGGATCAGAAGCTGAACAGAAGGTCCATTTATTTACTGGCACTGTAATTAACAGTGACTTAAAATATAGATCGTGCAATTACTAATTCATATCAAATGAGTAAGATATCAAATATTTGCTGAGAAAAGTCTTTAAATTAAGAAAACCTAATATATGACATTAGTTTCACTGATGAGTAAATAAACATTACAACAAGTGTAAGACCCTCAGATTTAGACATGTGGAGCTGGGGGAGGTGGATGGTTCAATCGTGCATGATTGGCTTGCAGTAAACAATGAAACAGACTATTGAAAGGTTGAGCAAGCAATCTAATTGACTACAGATTCAGCAGAGGTCAATCAGTTTGTGCCATTTAGTATACCACGTGATTGCTAGCAGATTACAGGTTTGTTCAAATTCATGTGGTATTGTACAGACCAATCAGCATCTGACTTGAAGCAGTGAATGCCAGTTAGAAATTTTGTCCAATTTGAGCCAGCACTGAGCTTGCAGCTCAACTGGCGACACAGCTGTTTTATAATTGGCAGGACTTTCAAATGAAGACGAGTTTTCACTCTTATAAAAAACAATGTAAACAACGTATACAATGGAAAACCACACAGTTTTGAGTCTATTCTGACACCTTATGCTGCTTATGCTAATGCTTATCCTAACAAAAAAACTTTCTCTAAAAACTGGTTCATGTTATTTATGTGTCATGTTTATCAAAATAAGCTGATAAAAAGTCCCCACTTTATTGGTGTTTAAAAATTTGTATGTCTTATAGGATTACGTTTACTTTATTCCTGTACATACAGGCACGTACCGCGTAAGCAGTGTGAAGTATTGAATGAAAAATGTTTCTGTTGCTACATGAAAACATTTGAAACGTCTGCATATCTGACAAATATTTAATATTTATTTTTGTATCACAATATTTAAAATATTTATTTGTGATAAATTATGCCAACACTGTGTAAGTGTCACTATGGGAAGCAGAAAATGTCCAACTTCACATTTCTTTTCCATCTGCAAGCAGCATATTTTATTAAATGGTTAAATCCAGTTTAACACATATCAATAATCTACCAGTCTACCTTTTAATAAATGAGCTGGTCATTTTATTGTGAAAAAATGTGTCAAGACCCCTGTTACTTATTTTGTTATTTCCAGCTATTTTTGAATGCAAAAAGCATTACGTTCTTCAAAGGTCACTCTTAAGCTATACTACATTTGATTATCGTCCCACCTCCTAAAAATGTGGTTACAGCCTTCAGTTCTTACCTTGCACTGTTAGCACCATGCTTAATGACGAATATCCAATGGAGTTGCGGGCTACACACTCGTATCGTCCCCCATCGGCAAGCCCCACGTCATGCACTTCCAGATAGCCATCTGGATTGATATGAAACTTCCCACTCTCTGTAATCTGAACTCCATCCTGTAGATCAGGACCAGATATTGTTTAAATAAATCTGGTCACAAAACCAGGATAGTCCCATGGGGACCAAAGTGGCGGAAATGGATGGATGGCTAGATGGTGGGGAATGTGGCAGCCAATGGATCTAACCTTGCTCCATGTGATGATAGGTGTGGGCTCACCCTGCGCGCTGCACGGAATCTGGACATCTGATCCAGACTCCACAGTCATATCCCTTGGAGCGCTTGTGAAAACAGGCGTTACTGGTGATGTAAAAACATATGTTAATGATTACAGCGCACAAAAACACAGCTGCATCTATCATGAGTCATGCGCATGATCTACAACATGAAAAGAACATGCACAGGTCATACATGTTCCTGAGATCTTGCCGACTGTCAAGGTTCTGTAATTATAGTCAATGAAAGGGCAAGAGGTCGAGTATGAGAGAGGCATATGTGAGTCTTCAAGGCCAAAATGGATTCGTTTGTTTAAAGAGTTTTATCTAAACTTTTGAACCCTCTAAAGCTACAGTCAGATGATCCTCTGAGAAGACCTTTGAGGTCCTTAAAAATGGTCCCCCCAAAAACTTAAATTTGCTGTTAATTTACTCACCCCTAGACCATTCAAAATGTAGGTGACTTGAGTGAACTATCCCTTAAAGTTATTTACCCCATTTACAGTTGTACTATAGTAATCTGCAAGACTTTCCCACCAACTGCTGATAATCTGTTCAGTCATTCTGTCATTAGTCACTGCAAAAAAATTATTTTCGTAAAGATGCAAAATGACTTTACATTTTAAGTCTTGTTTTGCGAAAAAAATTGATTACAAAAAAAAAAAAAAATTCTACCAGTGGAATTGGAAAAATACACTTAATTCAAAGGGGAAACTAAATTATTTTTCTTACATTTCTTGTTGAGCAAAAACTCACTTAATATCTTATGAAATTTTGTTTTTTAAGTACAGTTCTGCTCACAAGTTCGCACACCCCTTGCAAAATATGCAAAATATGCAAAATGTTAATTTTAACAAAATAAGACACAAATTACATGTATTTGTTTTATTAAGCACTGTCCTGAATGAGCTATATGTTCACATAACTGATATTTACACATACTGCACAAGACAAAATAATAATTGTATTTATAGAAGACAGACTCTGTTCAAATGTTTACATACCCTTGTATGTTAATACTGTGTTGTTATCTGGATGATCCATGACTGTTTTTATGTCTTGTGATAGTAGTTCATGAATCCCTTTTTTCTGAGCAGTTCAACTGTCAGCTGTTCTTCAGAAAAATTCCAAGTCCTGCACATTCTTTGGTTTTCCAGCATCTTCTGCATATTTGACCTCTTTCCAACAGTGACCGTATGATTTTGAGATCCATCTTTTTACACAGAGCCTATTCAGGATGGTATTGAAATTATGATTCCTCTTATTTCGCTAAATGTATTAAAATTTTGCATATTCTACAAGAGGTACATGGACTTATGAGCAGAACAGTAAATGTCTGATTCTGGAATTCTGAATGTTTAGATATTTTTACTATATTTTGTTTAGATATTTTTAAAAACGAGACAATGCTACGAAGCAAGACTTTCCATATAACTGCATCATTTTTGTGTGAACTATTCCTTCCATGAATTCCTAAACTTTCATTTAGTCAGTACTCACTCTTTCTGCAGCTGTTCTAACTATAAGTACAGGTTTTCTCACAACTCTCTCTGTTTCTTAACTCCGCATTTCTTCAGATACTTCCCGTAAGCCTGTTCTAAATAAAAGCGACCATGAGCCAAACCTGTGCCTTGGTTTTAAAGTAAATACAGGCGGTTGTTATGCAGTGTGTTAACAACCATTACTACATGGAAACATCTTGCCATGTGGGAATTTCAAAGCTGCATGCTTTCCTGGCTATTCCACAAGTCTGTAATAAAGCTTAAGCAGTGGTTTTTAAGGCACTTACATGCAGGGACCTGGTCTTACATCTGTCATTGAGACTTTACGGGGGTATTGTTGTTCTAATTGAAGGCTTTGCTGGTGGGTAAATGACAAATTAGTTTATGAAGCCAGCCCTCCTTCACTCCTGTTAATACCATGTCTGGTCTTGTTCCGAATGAGTGTTGAATGAGGAATTGACTTACAGTTTATGGTGTTAGGGGTTTGTTTTGTGGTCTACAGAAGTAGATACATTTGTGGGCAGCACTGACAGCCAATTCACAGAAACAGAGAAACGCAAAAATATGTGAGAATGTGGTTTCACAAACACAAGATATGGTGAATGGAGTTCACTTGTTTATGGTTGATGAGTAATATTACAACTCATGCATTAATATATAGAACATGTGATGTGCAAATGCCAGAAATGTAGTAGTTTTATAAGTTTTTGTACTTATGTCAGAGCTGTTTTGTATAAATAAATAAAATTCACATTATTATTAAATTGGGCATTATCACTGGATTTCTGATAAATTTACAGCACACATGACAATATATTGCTTTAAGTTTAGTTTTAGTAATTTTTATTTATTAGTTTTAGTTTATGTACTGTACTTTTGTTTATTTTAGTACTTCAGCTTAAACCAAACAAAAATAAGAAATGTAAAAAAGGTAAAAAAAAAAAACAAAACAAAAAAAATGTTTTTTTATATTTTATTATATTTCAAAAATGTATAACATAACTGTGAACAGAACTGTTTGGTGATGTAGGATTTTGGACATGCTGGCCACCTCTTGTTGAACATGCTGAAATAATCTATGTCAGAAGGTGATTTATATTGTGAACAGGACCTTACCGGTTTGCAGGATGTTTAGATGAACAGCTGCTCTGACAGTGCCAACAGGACTGACTGCCTGGCATTCGTACTGGCCCTGGTCGTGAAGGGCCACGCGGCTGATGCGCAAGCTGCCCGATGAGAGAACAACGTGTCGTCTGTCATTAGGCAGGGGGCTGCCTATGGTAGGAGAACAGAATTTAAGCGATTTTGTCCAAGCTAAAAACAGTTGATAGTCACTGAAATACAGCAATTCAATAATCTTTAAATTTTTGTCCTTTTATGGGAATGTTCAGGACAAATTAAATTCTGAGGCATGCTGTTGACACCGAGTCATCTCTCAGTTTGTGAAGACAAAGAAATATCATGTTGACAGCACACTACAGTGTAGGCAGTGTTAGAAAGCATTCATTCAGAATTTCATAATCAGACCCTCTTGAAAAAGAGCTGTTTAAATGTAGATAATATGCAGATAATAATATTAATGAAATCAAATGCCACTTATGTGTTCTTTCTTAACATATATGCATGTATGAACGAAAAATGCCAGTTGGTCAGTTTTTCACAAAATAAAAATGCTGACCAGACTTGAAAATGCTGAGGCAGACTGTTGAATACTGTGGAGTCCATTCTAGCAAGTCAAACAGACAAGGCGGAATTATGTCATCTCACCGCCGCGAGTCCATGCTATGACAGGCTGAGGGTAGCCGCTGGCCTCACAGGGAAAGTCAACTGTAAGACCCTCCAGCACAGACTGGTCCTGAGGGGTCACTGTGAACTGAGGACGAGCTAAAGAAAACAAAAAAGAATTGAGAATGAGCAAAACCAAAGACTGGGAAAATGAAACCGCAAACAAATTACTAAATTTGATTTGATTAAATATTCATTAAAAAAATAAAAATAATAAAAAAAATCCATAAATATTTATACATAAATGTGAAAATAATATTTATTTAAAAAGACCATATACTTAATAAATCTCATAGCTGCTTTGAAATTATATGAATGGAGATAAGCTTGATAAAAAAAAACAAAAAAAAAAACATGACTTGACTTGGGTTAACTGAGCCCTGTTTTTCTTTTCCATGTTTCACATGGATCAGTGTTTTTTCATTTACTTCACAACTGCAGCCTTAACTTTTGCAGTGAATGTCACCTTTAGACAACCTTTAACTGAAAAGATTATGGATACTCACATAAAATAAATGAAATATCAACACAAGAACCTAAATTATGAGAAATAGTATCATGATTATCAATTGATCATCATTTCTGCTTCACTTACCCTGGACTATAATATACGCAGCGGCGTGGATGGTGTCCACGTTGTTGCTTGCAAAGCAGGTGTACTGTCCCCCATCGGCCTGATTGACATTCTGGATGTAGAGACCTCCTGATGGAGTGATGTTGATGCGGGGGTCCACTGGAAGGGCCGTGTGGTCTCCTTTGGTCCAGGTCACACGAGGCTGTGGCTGGCCCGTCGCACTGCACTCCAGGGTCACACTCTCCCCGACCAGAACCTCTGTATTCTGTGGCTGGATCACAAAACTAGGTCGAGCTGGAGGGAGAAAGACCTCCAGTTAGTTGCCTCAAAACAGACTGCTGTTTGCAAAAAGATAAACAGTTAAACAGTCTTTACCAGACTGGCATGTTACCTAGAATTATCCATGAAAAGACACAAAGTGGGTTCGGGAAAAAAAAAAAATTCATAGAAAGAAAGTGTTTAATGTTGTGTAGTAGGGATGGTAAGATTCACCGATTCACATTTTTGTACACTGCATCTTTGTAAATGTACAAAAACAATTCTCATTCAGAAATTGCTAAATATATATATATTTAAATTCAGTGTGTTACTTGTTTTTTTTTGTAATCATTTGTGAAATTTACTGAAAATCTACACCAATTCAGTGTGTTACTTGCTTCTTTGTAATAATTTGTTCAATTTACTAGCAATTTCTGAGTGAAAATTGTTTCAAAGTAAATCATTTTTTAAAAATTCAGTATGCTACTTGTCATTTCATTGTAATTATTTGTTACGTTTACTATCAATTTCTGAAATTTCCTTTAAAGGAGTAGTTCACTTCCAGAACAAAAATTTACAGATGATGTATTCACCCCATTGTCATCCAAGATGTTTATGCCTTTCTTTCTTCAGTCGTAAGGAAATTATGTTTTTTGAGGTAAACATTTCAGGAATTATCTCCATATAGTGGACTTCTATGGTGCCCTCGATTTTGAACGTCCAAAATGCAGTTTCAAAGGGCTCTAAACAATCCCAGCCGAGGAATAAGGGTCTTTATCTAGTGAAATGACTGTTCATTGTCTAAAAAAAAAAAAAAAAAGTACATACTTTCTAAACTTAAATGCTCGTCTTGTCTAGCTCTGCGATGCGCATGCATACTCTGTGTAATTCAATACAAGTCAATACAATTAAGGTAGGTCGAAAAACTCCCATCTCATTTTGTCCTCCAACTTCAAAATCGTCCTACGTCGCTGTTTTACCTTTTTTCCGTAAAGGGCGTTTGACCTTTTTTGCATGTTTACTTTGTAAACACTGGGTTGGTACTTCTGCAGCAATGTAGGACGATTTTGAAGTTGGAGGACAAAATGAAATGGGAGTTTGTCGATATACCTTAACTGTATTGACCCAGATTACACAGAGTACGTATACGCATGTCAGAGCTAGACAAGATGAGCATTTGAGATTAAAAAGTATAGAAATTTGTATTTTTTTTTTTTTTTTTAGAAAATGACTGATCGTTTTGCTAGATAAGACTCTTATTCCTCGGCTGGGATCGTTTAGACCTCTTTGAAGCTGCATTTAAACTGCATTTTGGATGTTTAAACTCGTGGACACCACTGAAGTGCACTATATGGAGATAATTCCTGAAATGTTTTCCTCAAAAAACATAATTTCTTTACGACTGAATAAAGAAAGGCATAGACATCTTGGATGACAACGGGGTGAGTACATTATCTGTAAATTTTTGTTCTGGAAGTGAACTACTTCTCTAAACTAAATGCTACACAGACATTTTTCAGTTCATATGAAATGTTTACATATTGTACCTAAATTAAGTAATAAAGTAGTTTGGGAGGTTCTAGTAACTCTGGTTGAAAAATCACTCTCTACAACACCCATTTCACACTCACATGGTGATCTGAAGTATCGCAAGGTGACCTCTGAGGTCTTCACCTCTCCAGCCACATTTTTGGCCATGCATTGATACACGCCCTGGTCTGTCTCCCGCGTGTCCTGGATCATCAGGGTCCCATCTTCCAGAAGATTGAGACGTGTGTCGTCCCTCATGTTCAGAGCATTGCTGATAAAAAAAGATGTTCCTGTTTAAGCACATACCCTTCACAAACTGAGGATAAAAGAACCAAAATATTTTATCTCCATCACCATTTATCTTCTTGCCAGTCCAAACCTGTATCACTTTCTGTTTTACATGGAACACAAATGCAGATACATTTCAGAATGCCCAGACTGTCAAGCTCCAAACAAACAAAAAAGCACCAAAAATAATCCATGCGACTCACTCATGCACCACATTTAAAGTCTTCTGAAGTTGTCTGATAGGCCTTGTTTACACTTGGTCCTAAGATGCATTTTTCAGTCTGAGCTTACTTGTTTCTGAGCCAGATGATCTGAGGTTTGGGGTTGCCCTCTGCCCTGCATGTGAAGTACACAGTGTTCCCAGAGGTTACGTCCACATCCTGCGGCTCAGATGTGATCCGGGGAACTTCTGCTCCACAGGAGAGAAATGTTCAGATTAAGCAAAAGTGTGCTGCAAAAATTGAGGTGTGAGGAGAAGTAAAATAATTTTAATTTGGTCTGTAAAGGCTATTGGAATTACAGCCCTGAAGGTTTATTTGTAGTGGCACTGTGTGCTTGCTGGAAATAACATTGACATCTCCCTCTTGCCACACTTCCTCTGAACTGGTTTGGCTGCCCGTGTTGGTTGACAGCCAGGCACGAGGAGATTGTGTCTATGGTCACAACGGCCATGTGCCAAACCCTAAACTTTACCCACCAACACCAATGTGCACATGCTGAAATATATTCCCAGCCAGTCTGACAGACCTGTTAAACTGTTTATACTGGCAAAACCAAATGTCTGGTTGCACACTGTGTCAAAGTACTTGCATATAATAGGCAAAAGAGGGACAAAAATGACAGAAAATGCTATGGATCACTGCAGGGATCACACATAAAGTACGGAAATGAGTGAGCATTTAAGCACTTACAGTTTCATTGCCCTTGTCAGGGACATTACCATCAAAGCAAACAAACAAACTCATCTACTCAGTCACTTTCACAGCCTTGTTGCATTTATAATCGTGCTCTTGCAAACTGTTCCATATCAAACAATCCGGTAAAATGTTTTTTAAATAAAGACTGAAAGAGTTGTCAGAAGCTTAATGGGGGTAACACTGAGGTTCAGTGACCATGGTTTAGATGATTTATAATCTACATTTAGCTTTTTACTTCTGCTAGTTGTATTTAGGCTTTAATAGCTCGTTTCCACGGTTCAGTACAGTACCAGTACGGTATGCAATTATGTCCGTGTATCATGTATCGGATAAGAGCAACCTTAGCTGGCCAGTCCATCTGACATTTGCCGCTGGCTCTGATGTCTTTGTAGTGATTACCATGAGATACAATTCATTTTGGTTATATCTAACAGGCAATCCTTGGTCTTGTAGGATTACAAATTTAAGAAACTGTTTAAAATGTGCTGATCCTATGTTCTGACATAGCATCACGTGAAAACCTAAAGTACAGTACATTGTATTTAGCATTTAAGGTAAATATGATGACATCAGACAAATGATTCTCTCAAGCAAAGTTTGTAGCAAGAGGTTCCTGCCAGTTCCTGTTCTCTTATTGTAAGTCAAATGAGCCAGATTACTGAGATGTTCACCTTTTGTTTGTAATGGCTCTTGGTACCTCGGCCTAGTCTTTGAGTAGTTATGATGATTGGATTAGGACTGGTGTAAATGGTGCAGGCTGCTATACCTGAATACTTTATTTGCATGCTTTGTTTGGGGTTGTCACCCAGGTGCTTTGTCTCCAGATCTAAACACTGCCCCCTAAATGTATATAAACTACAATGTATCACTGCCTTAGTTAGACTTTTGATGACTGCAGAGCTACGCAGCGCGTTCGCAATAAAGAATTCTGCTGAAGATACCCAAGAGTCTCCTGGTCTTCGCTTCTGAGTTTCCAACAGTCTCATGAATCTACTATTTGTTCCTGGTCATATCGTTTTGGCTGAGCACAAAGTTATGTTTAACTTTATATATTTATTTTGATATATTATATTTATTTACCGTAGTACAGCGCTGACTTTGTAGCTTACGTTTGACTGAATTGTTTGCTTTTGACTTTATTTCCTTTCCTTATGCTTTGTACTAATACTTTTATGACGACTATTATTGTTCATTAATACTGACATTTAACAAATGTCCCGAATCGTACCGTACTGTACTGACCCGTACCACTCGGTGGAAACGAGCCATAAAATACATGTAAGAATGTAAGAAACAAACTTCTGTTGATCACAAAGTTTAGTTTCTACAATAATCCAGAATTCAATGAAGAAAGTCATATTGCTTTTTTGTCAAGCATGGTAACCCAAAATGAGGTGATTTGCTGAATCTCAAAGCTGCACTTTTCCAAACAAAGAAAGCATGTCAAGACTGTAAGTCTCCGTACAAAGTAGTCCATAACTTTATTCCAAGTCTTTTAAAGGTAAATGATAGCTCTGCGGGAGGAAAGCCATCATTAACCTTGGAAATTAAGGACAGTATTCACTTAAAAGATATCCATTCAGTGCTTAAAACTCACTTGCTTCTATTAACTTTTGGGATAGCAGCCTGGAAATTCTGTAAAACATCTCCTTTCAAGTTCCAAAGAAGAAAGAAAATCATGCAGCTCTGCAACGAGAAGGGGATGCGCAAATGTTGACAATTTTAATTTTTGGGTGATCTTTAATTGTCATGATATGACTAACGTTTGTATTGCACTGCACCGTGTGGCAGAAATGCGACAGGTTCCGTGCCGGTCCTAGAGAAATTGCAGCTGTCTGCCGGGCTGGTGCTGTGTTTTGACAGGTGCCTCAGGCGTCTATGTGCTGTGTTTTATGTATAGAGGGGGTGGAAAAGCCATACGGTGTTAAACCCATTCTTCTACATAGTCAATAGGGGCAATTGTGGGGGGCTGATTTCTGCAACAAGCCTGAGCAAGTCTATTGAGAACAACTGCTGCTATGGCTTGTGGCTACTGTGGTAAAAGCTCTACTGCTGCTCATAGGTCACACAAACAATCACATTTCAGAGTAAAAATAATGATATTAATTATAAGTTCTATGTGTAAAATGGTAATGTCCTTGAAATAGAGTCAATGTAGTCAGATTTTGTTAGTAGTCTGTACTTTTTTCAAAAGGGTCATTTGACAGTAATTTGTAATCTGAAATTTTTACAGTGTCAAAATACTACGGCAAAACAACTCTTATTTTGTTAACTGTAAGTAACCTAAGATATACAGTTGTGTTGAAATAAAATAATAGCAGTACAACATCAGTAACCTGATGAAGCACTGTTATTAGCAATAGTGCTATTTCTGCATTGCAAATAATTTACTTGTGGATGAGGTAGTGTAATAGGAAAACAACAGCCCCAACTGGCATAAAATGTGTGCTGCTTGTTCTGAGTAATTGACTAATGCATTAAAAGGGGTGTGTTCAAAATAATAGCAGTGTGGAGTTTAATCAAAGAATTCATTCATTCTGTGAAAAAAAAGTGTCATTAATTGTTCTTCATTAAGGAGGAATGGAAGCAATGTGTCAGACATTGTTATGAAATAAATTTCCTTCTGAATTGTGAAGTAAAATGGGCCATTCCAAACATTGTTTGGAAGAACAACGTAACTTAATTAAACAGTTGATTGGAGAAGAATAAATGTGTAAAAAAGTGGAGCATATTATAGGATGTTCAATTAAAATGATCTCAAATGCTATAATATTGGCAGCAAAACCCAACACACGCAGAGGAAAAAAAGCAACTACTGTTAAAATGGTTTGAATAATAGTCCAAATAGCAAAGATTTAGCCAATCATCACCTATAGAAAGATCAAAGAAGATCTAAAAAATACCTGTAAGTGCACTTACAGTCAGAAGACGTTTGATGAAAGCTAAGCTATCAGCAAGAAGCTCCCGTAAATCACCATTGTTGAAAAAACGGCATGTGCAGAATGGGTTAAAATTTGCCAAGGAACACATTGTTTGGCCCAAAGAAAAATGGCATAATATAATGAGAGTAAAATTGTTCTTTGCCGATCTAGTGGACATCGACAGCATGTCAGATGACCCCCAGGAACTGAATTCAAGCCTCAGTACACTGTGAAGCACGGTACTAAAAATCATGGTATGGGGATGATTTCATACTAAGGTATTGTGCCTATTTATCATATACCAGGTATCATGGATCCGTTTCAAAATACTACAATTATGCTGCCCTACGCTGAAGAGGAAATGCCCCTGACATGGGTGTTTCAACAAGACAATGACTTGCCAACTGCAGTTTCTGAAGCGAAACCAGAAAAATTCACAGGAATTGTGGAATGTAGTTCATTCATCCTGTGCTGAAATACCTGTTTCTAGATCCCAGAAGTTGGTTGACTTGACAGTAATCAGAAGCAATGGTTATGCAAGTAAATATTTTAAAAATAGTTTAAAAAAAGTCTCTATTTTAATTGTTTGAGTTTAGAGAGAAAAATATCAAAATTGTAATTTTCTATCTATTGTGCCAGTTAGTACATTAAAGGTACAAAAACTTTAGTAGTTCAAATAGTTCGGTATATTAACATTATATTATTTAATGAAATATATGGCTGTAAGTCCTTTTTTTTTGTCCTTTTTTACAACAAATTTAATGAGATTTTTCATTGTTCAGTGAACACTGGACTGGTAATTAGTCCAATATTCGAAGCTTGATCTGAGCTGCTTTTTCCCAGCCGACAATTCTGACGTAAGAAAGCCCAGTAGAGTTGACCCATATTTGTTTCACAGATGGTTAAAACGAAAAGAATCACGTTTGACCCTTCACTCCCTCCAACGTTTGATGAGGAGGTGGCGTAGCATGCGAACAGTGACACATCTGGGAAATCTCTCCATAATCCAGCTCACAAATCCAGATCAGCATCTGCTATTTATTATGATGACTAACATGTTCAGAGACATTGAGTGGTCCCATCGAGTAGAATCATGCGGATGTGGTGAATGGGGGCAGATGCTGTACTTATTTCAATAAATTAGTGCCAGTTGATCATTTTGTTTTTGATTTGAACAGAACGTGTATATTAGTGTGTGAAGTGCGTTTATGCCTGTGAATGGCCTCACCACAGTTGAGCTCCTCTGCAGTGAGAGTTGCGACAGAGCGTCCCTGCAAGCGGTTTGGATAGTCGCAAGTAGCTGCAGCTTGAGCGTTACCGGACTCTGCGTACTGCTTCAACAGATCAGCCAACCACAGCAGTTCACAGTCACAGTGCAGTGAGTTTGAGTCGAGGCGCCTGTAAACACACACAAACCCAAAATGAAAATTTGATTTTGTTAAAATAACAGCAGTGTGGTTGAATCAAAATGGTAATCCTCATTCTGTGAAGTCCTGCAAAACTCACATGCAACAATCATACAGTTTTGTGCACCTCTAACCCTAATCTTAACCTTTGCCAAACAAGCTTTATTATCTAGTCTTGAATGGCTGGTGGGAGAAGGTTCAGAATATCAACCCAAAAACTGAAAAAATTTCTTTGATTTTTAATAGATTTCAAGTTATTTAGAACATCAAAACTTTGAAAGAACTGCCTGTTAATAAAACTTCTAAAATTGACTTTTTAACATCCTCATTTAAAGGTATGATACTAAATCAGGGTAATTACAGTTGACTGAAATCAAAACTATATATATATATATATATATATATATATATATATATATATATATATATATATAGAA
>JAHKKF010520680.1:1434-17220 GCA_019740295.1 Labeo calbasu | reverse complement strand
TTTACGACTGAAGAAAGAAAGACATGAACATCTTGGATGACAAGGGGGTGAGTAAATTATTTGTAAATTGTTGTTCTGGAAGTGGACTTCTCCTTCAATGAAATTACGGTCTTTACCTGGAAATCTAAGTGAAAACCGTAAAACGTAAAACGCTGCTAGCATATTTTTTACAGTAAAATTCCGGCAACCACAGCTGCCGTTTTTTTATCTTAAATTTTACAAAAAATTTTTTTATAGTGTACTCACCGCCTTGTCGTCCAAGATATTTGTGTCTTTCTTTCTTCAGTCCTAAAGAAATTATGTTTCTTGAGGAAAACATATATCATATAATGGACTGATATGGTGCCGATGAGTTTGAGCTTCCAAAATGCAGTTTAAATGCAGCTTCAAAGGGCTCTAAACGATTCCAGCCGAGGAAGAAGGGTCTTATCTAGCGAAGCGATCGGTTATTTTCTAAAAAAAATGTACGATTAATATACTTTTTAAACTCAAATGCACATCCTGTCTAGCTCTGTGATGCGCATGCGTAGTCTGTGTAATCCGGGTCAATACAGTTAGGTTATGTCGAAAAACTCCTCCAACTTCAAAATCATCCTACATTGCTGTTTTACCTTTTTTTGTATAGGGTGTTTGACCCTCCTTTGCTTGTTTACTTTGTAAACACTGGGTCGGTACTTCAGCAGCGATGTAGGATGATTTTGAAGTTGGAGGAGAAAATGAAATGGGAGTTTTTCAACATACCCTAACTGTATTGACCCGGATTACACGGAGTATGCATGTGATTAGATTAAAAAGTATATAAATTGTACATTTTCTTAGAAAATAACAGATCGTTACGCTATATACGACTGAGATCGGCTCGGCTGGCTTTAGAGCCCCTTGAAGCTGCATTTAAACTGCATTTTAGAAGTTCAACTCGGGGGCACCATTGAAGTCCATTACATGGAGAACATTCCTGAAATGTTTTCCTCAAAAAACATAATTTCTTTACGACTGAAGAAAGAAAGACACAAACATCTTGGGTGGAAGGGGGTGAGTAAATTATCTGTAAATTTTTGTTCTGGAAGTGAACTTCTCCTTTAAACGGACAGTTCACCTGAAATAAAAATTCTGTCATTTACCCTTCTATAGTAATGTTTGAATCATTTTTCGGAGTTGAATCAGTTGATCCACTTCACAAAATAGGTCGGAATGATTCATTCGCTGTGATTTGGCCACAAAGCGGTTAACAGCTCACTTGAGAGAATGATCATCAGTGAGTAATAATGTAAATGTCAATCTGTTTTTCACATTAGCTATTGTATGGCTTTAGAAAACTTGTAGCAAAGTCATATGGTTATTTTATAATACTTTTATGATTTTTAAAGCTTGAATGCGCAAGTCACCATTCATTGTACAGTCAACCAATACTTTTGTGACCAATATTTTCTTCAAATCTTCAGTTTTCCACAAAAGAAAGAAAATAATACAGGTTTGTAACAACACGAAAGTGAGTAAATGAGGATTGAATTTTAATTTTTGTGTGGCATATCCTCAAAAAAGGGATTAAAGTAATGTTCACAATTATTTTTGTGATATATTGTGTATATTGCTTTTATTAGGTTACTGTTATGACTGGAGTCTTCATCTCATGTACTGTAAACTACCAGTCAAAAGTTTTTGAACAGTAAGGGTTTTTTTTTTGTTTGTTTGTTTGTTTGTTTTTTTAAAAAAGTGTCTTCTGCACACCAAGCCTGCATTTATTGAAGTACAGCAAAAACAGTAAAAATGTGAAATATTTTTACTGTTTAAAATAACTGCTTTCTATTTGAAAATATTTTAAAATGTAATTTATTCCTGTGATTTCGAATCTGAATTTTCAGCATCATTATAATATATCATTCTAATATGCTGATTTGCTGTTTAAGAAACATTTATTAATATTATTATTATAAATATTTATAGATAAAGACATTTATAGTGTTAAAAAACATTTCTATTTCAGGTAAATGCTGTTATTCTGAACTTACTGTTTATCAAGGAATCCTGAAAAAATTCTACTTAGCTGTTTTCAGTATAATAATAAATATTTTTTGAGCTCGAATCCGAATATTAGAATGATTTCTGAAGGATCATGTGAATGGAGTAATGATGCTAAAAATTCAGCTTTGAATTTACAGGACATTTTAATATATGTATTCAAATAGAAAACAGTTATTTTAAGTAGTAAAAATATTTCACATTTTTACTGTTTTTGCTCCACTTTGGATCAAATAAATGGAGGTTTGGTGAGCAGAAGAGACTTCTTTAAAAACATTAAAAATCTTACTGTTCAAAAACTTTTGACTGGTAGTGTAAGTGTACTTGATTTTGCATATTTTTCAAAGACATTATTATTTTTTTAAAGGGACAGTTCACCTAAAAATTAAAATCCTGTCATTATTTACTCATATTGTTCCAAACCGTATTTCACAGAAGAGAGTAATTCATATAGGTTTGGATGAGGGTAAATTATATGAGTAAATTATAACAAAATTATCACTTTTATGTCAACTATTGCTTTAATCCTTACGGAAAATTAACCATGGTTAATCATGGTTAATTTGTGGTTATCATGTTTTAGCTATATATTTTTTAACTTTACTACAATTTACAGTTTTCATAAGGCAAGTTACGCTTTTAGTACACATTCAAAATTTAAAAAGGTTTCTGTGTTTTAGGAGTAGAGTATATAAATATAACTAGCTCTCTATGCAAAATGTATGCATATTCATAGTTTTTTTATTGTGCTTGTGTGAGAAAGAGTTTGTGAGTGTGCTCGCATGTGTGTTCACATCAGTTGGCTCACCTGGGAAAGCAAATGATAGGTTACATAATCAGGGCAAATAAAATCACATCAGATTCTTTCAACCAAACACACATACACACACATATAGTGTGTTCCTAACTGTGTGTATCTGTATCTCCCTCCTTCTCTTCCCTTCTCCTGGCTTATGTGTGTGTATCTTGGCAGCTGTGTAACAGGTCCAAATGCAGATTCATTTACGTGCTTGTGAAAACAGATTTTGTAAGTGTTTACTGCAATGCCTCTAACGTGGTAAAATGCAATTGGGACTGGTGCCACCAGAGGGCACACTCTGACTCTTTTTATTTCACGTCAATATAACTTTAACCCCTGAAGCTTTAAAAGCCCTATCTAGACCTTTTATGAATGCAATCACGCAGGCCGTTAACTTCGGATGCTCTGAGCCGGATGCTAATCGAATGTGAGCACAATTATCGTGATTACTTTAATTGATAATAACAGGGCTTGAAGATCAAGTCACGTCTCTGTTAATGTGTGTGTTCTAGTTATGGGTAAATCAGGAGGAAAACACCGTGGTCGAGGCTGCCGAAAGCTCAAGCGAGGTGCAGAACGGTCATGCGGAGGCCAGTCCGAACCCCAGCACCGACTGCCTGTGTCTGGGCCAGCCCACTCAGAACCGGGACCAGATGAGGGCCAATGTCATCAACGAGATCATGAGCACAGAAAGACATTACATCAAACACCTGAAGGACATCTGTGAGGTAAAAAAAAAAAAAAAAACTCATACCAGCTCTTTCAAAGTTTAGAAGACTTCCAGTTCACTTCCAGATTAAAAATTAACTGATAATTTACTCACCCCATGTCATTAAAGTTCATGTTTTTATTCTTCAGTCGAAAAGAAATTAAAGTTTTTGAGGAAAACATTCCAGGATTTTTCTCCATATAGTGGACTTCAATGGGAGCCAATGGGTTGAAGGTCCAAATTGCAGTTTCATTGCAGCTTCAAAGGGCTCTATACAATCCCATCTGAGAAATAAGGGTCTTATCTATCAAAACAGTTGGTCTTTTTAGATGAATAAATAAAAACATATATACTTTTTAACTACAAATACTCGTCTTGCACTACCTTGACCTCATGCATTACATAAACGGAAGGCGAAAGTAACGGCTTTACAAAAAATGCACAAAAAAACGTTTTTAAAGTTGGAGGAGAAAATAAGATGGAGTTTTTCCCCCTACCTTTTTGAAAAGGAGTACCAGAAGAAGAACTAACTGCGCCTGACTTTTCGAACGTGTTTATATAATTCGTAAAGATGCGCATTTGCATCGCAGACCTAGTGCAAGACGACCATTTGTGGTTAAAAAGTATATAAAATTAATTTTTTTTTTTTTAGAAAATGACAGATAAGCTAGATAAGACCCTTATTCCTTGTCTGGGATCGTGTAGAGCCCTTTGAAGCTGCATTAAAACTGCAATTTTAACCTATTTAACCTACTGGTCCCTGTTGAAGTCCACTATATGGAGAAAAATCCTAGAATGTTTTCCTCAAAAACCTTAATTTCTTTGCGACTTAAAGGAGAAGTCCACTTCCAAAACAAAAATTCACATATAATGTACTCACCCTCTTGTCATCCAAGATGTTCATGTCTTTCTTTCTTCAGTCATAAAGAAATTATGTTTTTTGAAGAAAACATTTCAGCATTTTTCTTAATGTAATGGACTGATATGGTGCCCCAATTTTAAACTTCCAAAATGCAGTTTAAATGCGGCTTCAAACAATCTCAAATGCGGTTGTAAACGATCCCAGCCGAGAAAGAAGGGTCTTATCTAGCGTAACAGTCAGTTATTTTCATAAAAATAATACAATTTATATACTTTTTAATGTCAAACGCTCGTCTTGTTTTACTCTGCCTGGACTCGTTTTTTTCCGGTTCATGACAGTTAGGGTATGTCATAAAACTCCCATCTCATGTTCTCCCTCAATTTTAAAATCGTCCTATATCGCTGTTTTACCTTTTTTGTTAGGGGTGTTTGATCTTCTTTGCATGTTTACTTTGCAAGGCTGGGTTGGTACTTCTGCAGTGATGTAGGATGATTTTGAAATGATTTTTGAAGTTGAGGGAAAAAATACGATTTGAGTTTTTTTGACATACCCTAACTGTCTTGAGCCAGAATACACAGAGTTCAGGGAGAGCAAGGCAAGACGAGCGTTTGAGATTAAAAAGTATTTAAATTGTATTTTCTTTAATGAAAGTAACCAATCGTTTCGCTAGATAAGACCCTTCTTCCTCGTCTGGGATTGTTTACAAACTTATTTGGGCTGCATTTTATAACTGCATTTTGGAAGTTCAAAATCGGGCACCATATCAGTCCATTATATAGAGAAAAATGCTGAAATGTTTTCCTCAAAAAACAATTTCTTTACGACTGAAGAAAGAAAGACATAAACATCTTAGATGACAAGGGGGTGAGTACATTACATGTGAATCTTTGTTTTGGAAGTGGACTTCTTTAAGAAAGAAAGACATGAATATCTTGAGGTGATCAGGAAATGTTTATTCTGGAAGTAAACTAGTCCTTTAATTAAGTTCTCTTTTAAGTATCATCTGTCTCAGATGTTTCTCCTAAAATTTCTGAGGAGAAATATACATAAACTCAACTGAGACAAATGTTAACACAGTAAAAGTATAGAACTATGAACTACTATGAAGCGTGAACTATGATGTTTATGTAGATCGCATGGCTCAGCTAAAAATAGGGAATGTTTCTTGAGCACGAAATCAGTATATTAGAATGATTTCAAATGGATCATGTGACACTAAAGACTGGAGTATGTGCAAAAGAGTTCAATAAAGGTGCAAAACGTTTTCGAGACAAAGCTCTTCCTCAGTGCCCCATGAATTGGCGCACACCTGCACCACATTAAATCAGTATTACCATGGACATCATGTGCCTGCGTGCATATATAAACATTTTAAAAATCTAAAACAACAAACCCTGATAACACACATACATCATGGAGATGGCTATTTGATGTCTTCATTTACATCTGAAGACGTATTTTTTTAGATTGTTTGCGCATCTGCAACACGTCTATAGGACGTTTCCTATCAAATGTCAAATTGATGTCTATTAGATGTCTTTAAGATTTTTATGATTTTGAATGTATGTAAAACTGACGTCTTACAAATGTCTGTCAGATGTTTGTACACATTAGATGCTTTCCAGATCAAATGATTTTTAACAGATATCTTGTAGACGTACGTGTCCTATCTGGGAACTTTTGAATGGTAGTGTAAATTTGTGTATGTTTTTGCATTTTAGGGTTATCTCCGTCAGTGTAAAAAGAGAAGAGACATGTTTAACGACGATCAGCTGAAAGTGATCTTTGGAAATATCGAAGACATTTACAGATTCCAGTTGAGCTTTGTCAGAGACCTGGAGAAACAGTTTAACACGGAAGAACCTCATCTCAGCGAGATCGGACCTTGCTTTTTGGAACACGTCTGTATTGAAACATAGAAAATCACATATATGTACGCAATGAGTCATGGGGATACTGATTTTTAATATTTATATGTTTTTTTTTTACAGCAAGATGGATTCTGGATCTACTCGGAATACTGTAACAACCACGTTGACGCCTGCATGGAGCTCACACGTCTCATGCGAGACGCACGATACCAGCACTTCTTTGAAGCTTGCCGATTGGTTCAGCAGATGATCGACATCGCCATCGACGGCTACCTGCTCACACCAGTCCAGAAAATCTGCAAATACCCTCTACAGCTGGCAGAGTTACTGAAATACACAGTACAAGAACACAGGTACACAGAAATGCGCTAACTCCAGGTGCATCATGCAGATAGTGGCAGTTGGGTCCACAAAATATACGACTGTGTAAATGACAAATTTTAAACTGACATATCTGGTTTCCACTTATCATTTTGACATCGCTCGTTTTCACTCTTCTCTTTCGCTCATTCTTTTCCCTTCCTCTCCCAGTGATTATCGGTACGTGGCTGCTGCGCTAGCTGTAATGAGAAATGTCACTCAGCAAATCAACGAACGCAAACGAAGGCTTGAGAACATTGACAAAATCGCCCAATGGCAGGCCTCTGTACTGGATTGGGAGGTGTGTGGCTAAAGCTTTTTAGACAGACTTAATTAGTGGGATATAAAAGAGCAAAGGAATAGTTGAACATGAAAATATATACAGTCGATTCTTAATACTGTGTTGTTACTTGAATAATCCTCAGCTGTGTGTTTTTTTGTTTGTTTGTTTAGTGATAGTTGTTCATGAGTCCCTTGTTTGTTTTGAACAGTTAAACTGCCTGCTGTTCTTCAGAAAAAATCCTTCAGGTCCCACAAATTCTTTGGTTTTTCAGCATTTTTGTGTATTGGAACCCTTTCCAACAATGACTGTATGATTTTGAGATCCATCTTTTCATGCTGAGGACGACTAAGGGAATCATATGCAACTATTACTGAAGGTTCAAATGCTCACTGATGCTCCGGGAATGAAAAATGATGCATTAAGAGCCAGGGGTGTAAACTTTTGAACAGAATAAAGTTGTGTACATTTTTCTTATTTTGCCTAAATATCATTTTTTTTATTTAGTACTGTCCTTCAGAAGTTACAAAATATACTTACATGTTTCTCAGAAGACAAAATAAGTTAAATGTACCCTGATCTTTAAATTCAAAAAAAATTTTGATGCATAGTGCATAGTGTTTCCTTCTGGAGCATCAGTGAGCGTCTGAACCTTCTGTAATAATTGCATATGAGTCCCTCATACAGTTATAAATCATACAGTTGATAAATTCAACTATTATTTTCTCTTGTGGACTATATGTAAACATCTTTTATGAAAGTTTGCATAAAAAGGCATTTTATGCAAACTTTTTAACTCAATTGTGTGTGTATATATGCATATATATACACACACAAACATATATATAGTTTGGTATAATTAAGTTTACATTATTGAAAGAAGTTGCTTATGCTAATATGCTGATTTGATGCTTAGTTAAAATTGGTGCTCAAGTATTAATAATGGTTCTTATTATTAATTTTGGAAACAGTTCTCTGTTCAGTAGTTATGTGGAAAGGATTATTTCTCTGATTCTTTGATTGAAAATCTAAAAAAAAAAGCAGCATTTATTTTGAAAAGGAAATATTTTGTAACATTTTTAAATGTCTTTTCTGTCTCTTTTGATCATGTTAATGGATCCTTGCTAAATGAAAGTATTAGAATTATTTTTTTTTAAAATCATACTTATCCCATACTTATCTTTGTTTCCACAAAAATATTAAGCAGCAAAAACTGTTTTCAACATTCATAATAATGTTTCTTGAGCACCAAATCAGCATATTCAAATTTTTCTGAAGAATCTTGTGACAACAAAGACTAGAATTATTGCTGCTGGAAATGACATAAATAGAAAATTACATATTAAAATATATTTACAATATATACATATTGTAACAAGAATTTATTTTATTTATATTTATTTTAGATAAGATAAATGCTGCCTTGGTGAGCATAAGAGATATTCACTGAATTTTGAGCAGTAGTGTATTTAATATTTACTCACTCTAATGTTATTTTCCTTTCTCAAAAGGAGAATTTTCTATACAAATTCCAATGAAAGATGCATGTTGTATTGATGTATTACAGAACTTCATATTGAGATGTGAACACATCAGAGCGGTGGTGTCAGATGTAATGATTAATTTGTTATTGTGTGTGTGTGTGTGTGTGCGTGTGCAGGGTGAGGATATTCTGGACAGGAGCTCAGAGCTTGTGTACACTGGGGAGATGTCCTGGATATATCAACCATACGGGCGCAGCCAAACCAGAATCTTCTTCTTATTCGATCATCAGATGGTCCTCTGCAAGAAGGTGAGAAAGAGAAAGGAAGATGGCAAGAATAACACTGTAGAAAGATAATGCACTTGATTGATAGATAGATAGATAGATAGATAGATAGATAGATTATAGATAGATGATAGATAGATAGATAGATGTTTTTTATTCTTGAAGAGTAGGGATCTTTAAAGGACATTAGCAGGCAGCTGATGATATTCTCAGCACATTACACTCTGTAACTTTCACTTTGAGAGCAAAGATGCAGAACCGAACCAGACAGGCATGCAGAAGCAAATAACTGATTAAATTATGGTAGTGCAGGGTTTGTGATTTGGATTTGAGCTGGAGGTAGAAGCCTTTTCTGTTTTAACTGTCCTCCAAATACCCTTAAGCTCAAAGCACATGGCCCATTTTTAGTCTCTCCACGAAGGTGCAAAAACAGCTCTCTTCAGCACCATCTGAGATACACAGACAATTCAGCAACTCAAAAACAGAGAAATCAGCACCTGTTTCTCACAAGACTAATATGGCATTACCCAGACCAGCCATTTATTAGCTAATCAGTCAAATCAACACAGCATTTTGTAAAGTAGTCTTTCTGTTTATATCCATTTACTAATTATTTAAAAAGTATTTTAAAGGAGAACTCCACTTCCAGAACAAAAATTTACAGATAATGGACTCACCCCCTTGTCATCCAAGATGTTTATGTCTTTCTTTCTTCAGTCGTGAAGAAATTATGTTTTTTGAGGAAAACGTTTCTGCATTTTTCTCCATATAATGGACTGATATGGTTTGAACTTTTCACAGTTTAAATGTGGCTTCAAACAATCCCAAATGCGGTTGTAAACGATCCCAGCAGAGGAGGAAGGGTCTTATCTAGGCAAAATGATCGGTTATTTTCATAAAAATAATACAATTTATATACTTTTTAATGTCAAAGAAACCATACATCAATAGAATCTCAATTTCAAAAAATTGACCCTTATGACTGGTTTTGTGGTCCAGGTTCACATTTATTGTTTCACTAGTATGCATCGTGTGTATATCGTTTGATCAGGGCCCATTCAGAGTTGCTGTCACATTGAATACAACCTCTTGGTGTAACAAGTACCCTGATGTGTGTGAGGAGGAAGGGAGGTGGAGGACAAGAATGATGCATTTGATGTTTCATGCTGGAACAGAATAATCAATCAATCCAGTTTCATTCTATCAGTAATCTGTCTGAATTACAGACATACCCATAAAGTCTCTCCGCCTTCCACAGGATCTCATTCGGCGTGATATTCTCTACTATAAGGGTCGGATTGACATGGATCGATACGAGGTCATTGATGCAATCGATGGCAGAGATGATGATTTTAACGTTAGCGTGAAGAACGCCTTCAAACTGGCCAACAGAGACACAGACGAGATCCATCTGTTCCTGCCCAAAAAGCTGGAGGAGAAAATCCGTTGGCTTCGGGCGTTTCAAGAGGAAAGAAAGATGGTTCAGGAAGATGAGAAGATTGGTAAGAATTTTCACACTATTGACAATTGACAAGTTGAACTGTATGCTTTAAATTTTTACAGTGAACACAAAATAAGTATTTTGAAGAATATTTAGGCCAGTCTTTTTAATACTATGGCCATACAAGTTCACAGTCACCACTCTCATAGTGATTTAAACTTTATTCAGTTCGTCAAAGCTATCAAACCATTACACTGAATATTGTCTTTTTTTGTCCCTTAGGGTTTGAAATCTCAGAGTATCAGAAGAGGCAAGCCGCCTTGACCGTTAGGAGAGTCACCAAACAGAAAGGTATGAAATCTTGAAGCCTGTTGTTTAAGTATGTTCCTCGTTGAATTTAGATGTTTTTACATGTTGTTGCGTCTCACATCTTGGTTTTACGACTGCTGCTTTAGGCAGGAAAATATTTTTGCACAACATCATTTCCATGCTAATGGCCAATAAATTAAACTGTGTTCTATTGTATTACTGTTACCATGGTGAAAAAGTGCCTGCTGAGAAAATATAAGTTAATTGACACAAATTGGAATTGCAGTAAATTGTTGTTTTGCCTTGCAGTAAATAATAATTAATGCAGTAAGAAGTGCATTACTAATAAGTGATGTTAAACACAGAAAAATGTTGAGTTTATGTATTAAAAAGATTAGTTCACTTCCAGAATAAAAAAAAAATCAGATAATTCACTCACCCCCATGTCATCTACGATATTCATATCTTTCTTTCTTCAGGCAAAAAGAAATGAAAGTTTCTGTATAAAACACTCCAGGATTTTTCTCCATATAATGGACTTCAATGGCACCCAATGAGTTGAAGGGTCAAATTGCAGTTTCAGTGCAGCTTCAAAGGACTCTACACAATCCCATCTGAGGAATAAGGGTCTTATCTAGCGTAATGAAAAATAAACAGTTATATACTTTTTAACCACAAATGCTTATCTTGCACTAGCTCGACTTCATGCATTACGTAGTCATGTTGGAAAGGTGACCTTCAACCCGCTGACTCCCATCGAAGTCCACTATATGGAGAAGAATCCAGGGATGTGATTTTTCCCATGTGACCCATGTGATTCGCGGAGATCCGAGGTTTTTCTTCTTTTTAGCCTTAACTAATTAAACTGCGAAAAGATTGTTTTCTAAAACATCATGGACGGAATGGTCCTGAGAGCACTGTACAAGCTCACGGCGCCATCTGCAGGACAGTTAAAAGCATTGAAATGATCCAAAGCACCAAATGGAATGGCGGTGAGAATTTGAGATTGCTTAGTGCTGTCATAAAATCCGCAAAGATTGTGATGTAATTATAATTATAATAGACTGTAGTCTGACGCACTACATGTCTGCTGTTACAGTACTGTTTTTAATTTCGATACGCTCTGCGCTGGACTTGGTTTGAGCCGCATTTCGGGAATGCAACATTCGTCATTAGAAATGTTTATAAATCTGTTGTTGTTTACAAAGAGCAGTTTCAGTGTCACATACTCCTTCAAAAATCATTCTAATACTCTGACAGCACGCGTACATCACGGAGACGTCTATTTGACATCTGCATTTACATCTGCAAGGCCTATTTTTTAGAGTGTTTGTTCATTTTCAATACGTCTATTGGACGTTTCCTCTCAGATGTCAAATAGATGTCTATTAGATGTCTTTAAGATGTTTATGATTTAGAATGTACGTAAAACTGACATCTGAAAGATGTCTGTCAGACGTTTATATACAGCAGATGCTTTCCAGATCAAGAGATCTTTAACAGACATCTTGCAGACGTACGTGTACTATCTGGGTATGCTGATTTGATTATTATAAATGTTAAAAACAGTTTTGCTGCTTAATATTTTTGTGGAAATAATGATACCACAATGAATCTTGTATAAGATTTTAAAAAAGAGAGAGAAATTAATCATTTTATTCATCATGCATAAAAGTGATAAAAAGTGAAGACATTTAAAATGATTTTTATTTAATAAATGCATTAACAAATTTAATTAACATATTTGATACATGCAAACAAATGCCGTTCATTAAACTTTCTATTTATCAAAAAATCCTGAAAAATAAAGTGTATCACCATTTCCACACAAAATATGAAGCAGCAACATTGATGATAATCAGAAATGTTTCTTGAGAGTCAAATAAATTGTAATGATGTCTAAAAGATCATGTGACACTGACAGCTGGAGTAATGCTGAAGAAAATTCTGCTTTGCATCACAGGAATAACATTACATTTTATAGTATATTTAAAAAAAAATGTAATTTGTAATAATATTTCACAATATTGCTGTTTTTGTACTTTAGTTTGGTGAAATAAATTCAGCCTTGATGAGCAGAAGATAATTATTTCAAAATTAATAATTGTTAAGTTTCCAAACTTGGCAGGTCCTTTAATAATAATAACTATTCTATTCACACTTTATCATAATATATTATATTGTTATCATGATTATTAAATGCTGCTTTTTATTTTTTACAGGACAATAGTGTGTATTATTACAATATAAGATGTATCTTTTAATGTGCTAAAATATGTATTTTTAATAATGAGTGCTGGGGGCGTGGCTTGTGGTGTCCTGCTTTTTTGTCGCTAGCTGATTACATGCCTAAAAATCTTGTAATGTTTTCCTCAAAAACCTTCATTTCTTTTCGACTGAGGAAAAAAGACATGAACACCTTGAATGACGTGGGGGTGAGGAATTTTTTTATTATGGAAATGAACTAATCTTTGTGTATTCCTGTGTGTCTGTCTTCTCAGGTGTTGGCCGGTCGGGTCCCCCAGCGTACCCACCTCCATTGGACCCCATGAACCCCGGGCAGTACCTTCTCCCAGACGGCTACGGGCAAGCGGACGGATACGAATACGAGCCCAAACGCAGCACATCTCCCTTCTGGCAGAACTTCAGTCGGTTAGCTCCCTTTAAAAAATAGAACACACATCCACCAGGGGTCGGATACACCAGCCTCTGTATACTTGGAAAAGCACTATTCTACTTAAGATACATCTGCGGGACTTGAGGAGGACCGACACACACACCAACTACAGGAGAGAGGACGGACCTCGCTTTACTGGGGTTTACCAGGCGTATTTCTTTTACTGGGGTTACGGGGACACCTTGCTGGGCCGGCTGCACTGAATACTACACACGACATGTTGTAATTCACAGAAAAGAAAAAATATCACGCAAACACGCACACACAAAAAATACATTTTATCCCTCAGCACTCTCTTTTTAGAGAGGTTTTAAATTACGAAATATGGAAAATCATTTACGGTTTCTTCTTCTCTATACAAATCGAAAAAGTGAATTTTCACCGTTTGAAGCACTAAATCACCGTAATGACTTTTGCTCTCTAGCGCCGCCCTGGTGTTCCTCCGTGCACTGTGACTATTCGGGGCATTCTCTCTCACCCAATCTCTCTTTTTCTCTCTCGATCTCATACTCCACATTATCACGTGTTTTTCCAACAGTCTGGTCAAAGCTGAAGATTTTTGTTTTCCTGGACAATTTCTCCTTGGATGGAACCTGCTGCACTCTTTAGTTCGTTTTGCATGAGATTCAGTTCATTGCAGGTATTTTTATTTGTGTAATTCTATTCGTACGGGTCTCAAAGAACAGTGGATCACGATCTGCAAATTTGTCACGCGAGTTGCTTACACCGATCACGGTCTACTGCAACTTTGACATTCAGAGAAATCTACAATCAATCAATCCTAAAAGTCGTTTTGGTTTGCTGCAGTCTTTAGGAACCCTGATTAAACCACAGACCAGAGAAACCCGAAGGAGGAACTGTTTCGCTCTGAACAGTGGACCTCTGTAGCGTGTTTACGTCAGAGCCTTGTTTATCCTAAGGTCTCGGTCTTGGCTTCACCATTGTTTCCTCTCTCCCATCATAAGTGCAATCCGTCAGAAGACCGGAGAACCTACAAAAAAAAAAAAAGAGTAATAATGCCACTTCTGAGCCCTGTCTTCATTTTATGGGGAATGATACCTGGACCAGGACGACTTTAATCCTGCTGATCAACCTCGTAATGACGTGCCAATTCATCTCTAACATGCCAAAATAGTCTGGTTGCCAAATTTTCCTCTAACAGGTGCATTGGCATGTGCGAATGCCAACCCCATGAGCTGGTACCCCGCCATGTGACTTCTCAGGCGAAAATTAAGTCAGTGAAATTTGGTTATCGCTGCTAGGATTAGCATGACATAGCGTTTCAGTTATTTTTTTCTTTTTTCTTTTGGGTTGTTTTTGGTTCTCTCTCTCTATATATACAATATATATATATATTTATTTTTTCCCAAATTAAAGGGACTTGTGCAAAATTTAATTTATGGTATATTCGCGTTTTGTCTGATAACTTTCAAAGGATAGTATTTAGTCCAATCACAATATTTAAAGTATTGCTATAAAACATTATTTATTCTATTAAAGTGTGATTTTCTTTTTTTCCATCTGGATCCTCTTTCTATATTTTAGAGCTTCTGCTGGAGTGTTAAAGACCCTTTTAGGGCATAAAAAAATGCAAGAGGACAGTATGGAAGAAATATGTCACACATGTGTACTAAGTGCCACATGAAACTATTATTATGTTACAAAGGAAAATATCAGTTTAATATTTTTGATTCGGTGATCTGATTGAAATAACATTATATCATTATTTCATAATAAACTTCATTATGGAGAAAACAGAGTTGAAATTAGTATGTTTCCTCTGGTCTCGTTTTATTATTCATTTTATCATCTGTTTGCTAAACCCAGTGATGCTGGTTTCATTATGAACATTTTTAGAGGGTAATTCAAATTAACTACAACAAAAATAATATATATAAAAAATATATAACGCATATACACTACCATGACCAAAAAGGAATTTTTATATTGGTATGAAAATATTTCAACATTTTTTTCAACAGTTTTCAACACTGATTATAATACTACTAATAATAATAATAATGGAATGATTTCTGAAGGATCATGTGACACTGAAGACTGGAGTAATGGATACTAAAAAAAGGGAATAGATTACATTTTAAAATATATCCAAATAGAACATACAGTTAAGGTCAAAAGTTTACATACACCTTGCAGAATCTGCAAAATGTTAATTATTTTACCAAAATAAGAGGAATCATACAAAATGCATGTCGGTTTTTTTATTTAGTACTGACCTGAATAAGATATTTCACAAAAAAGACGTTTACATAGTCCACAAGAGAAAATAATAGTTGAATTTATAAAAATGAACCAGTTTAAAAGTTTACATACACTTGATTCTTAATACTGTGTTGTTACCTGAATGACCCACAGCTGTTTCATTCTTTGGTTTTTCAGCATTTTTGTGTATTTGAACTCTTTCCAACAATGACTGTATGATTTTGAGATCCATCTTTTCGCACTGAGGACAACTGAGGGACTCAAATGCAACTATTACAAAAGGTTCAAACACTCACTGATGCTCCAGAAGGAAAACAATGCATTAAGAGCCAGGGGTGAAAACTTTTGAACATAATAAAGATGTGCACATTTTTCTTATTTTGCCTATGTCATATTTTTTTTCATTTAGTACTGCCCTTCAGATGCTACAGAAGATACTTACATGTTTCCCAGAAGACATTTTTCCCA
>JAHKKF010520678.1:0-31653 GCA_019740295.1 Labeo calbasu | reverse complement strand
AATTATGAGATAAGTCATAATGATGGAAAAAGTCGAAATTATCACAAAAACAATTATGAGACTAAAATGTCATAATTATAACAAAAACAAAATTATCCCAAACAATTTTGAGATTAAAAGTTGAAATTATGACAAAAACAATGAGACTAAAACATCATAGTTATAACAAGTCAAAATGATGACAAAACCAATTCTGAGACAAAAAGTTGAAATCATTACAAACAATTTTGAGATAATTTATAACTACGACATAAAAAGTCAAAATTATCACATATAATTTTTAGATAAAAAGTTTAAATTATGATAAGCAATTATGAGATATTAAGTCATAACTATGAAATAAAAACTCAAAATTATCACATAAAAACAATTATAAGACTAAAAAGTCATAATTATATCAAAATTTGAAATTATGACAAACAGTTATGAGACAAATATAATCATGACAAAAGTTGAAATGATCAGAAAAACTGAGACTAAAACGTCATAATGATAACAAAAGTCGAACTTATGACAAAAACAATTCTGAGATAAAAAGTTGAAATTATGACAAACAGTTATGAGATAAAAAGTCTTATGACATAAAAACAATGAGTTAAAAAGTCGTAATTATGACACAAAGTCAAAATTATCACAGAAACAATTATGGAATGATAAGTTATATTTATGACAAAAGTCGAAATTATCACATAAAAACAACAATGAAAAAAAAAAACAAAAAAAAACAATTATGAGATAAATCATAATTATGGAAAAAGTCGAAATTATCACAAAAACAAGTATGAGACTAAAACGTCGTAATTATAACAAAAGTCAAAATTATGGCGAACAATTCTGAGATAAAAAGTTGAAATTATCATTGAATTACTAACAGTTATGAGTTAAGTCACATGACATTAAAAGTCAAAATTACTGCAAAAAACAAAAAAAGAGATAAAAAGTCATAATTATGATACAAAGCCAAAAACAATTATGACATAAAAAGTCATAATTCTGACATAAATAGTCAGAAATATGACATAAAAACAATTATGACAAAAACTCTACATTTTGGGTTAAAAGTTTACAGTTATAACATAAAAATTCAAAATTATGAGGCACAAAATCATAATGATTTTTTTTTAAGTGAAAAAATGTAGCCACTGTTGCCTGTTTACAGTAAATGTGTATGAAGTAAAACTGGAGAAATGAAACTCTTTAAATACATGTGTGTTTGTGTAAATGCATTTCGCTGTGGTTGTGGGCTTGTGATGGTCTTTGCCTGTCTGTTTGCAAACATTTATGTGTTTGTGTGTGTTTGTGTATGTGTGTGAAAGAGAGGGTCACAACATGCGAATGTCTTTATACATGGGTAATAGGTTTAAATTGCAGCGTGCTGCTTTGATCTGTGAGAATGAATGACTGAGATTAAGTTGTCAGGTCGGCCGCTGATAGAGGCCAGATGAACGGCTATGACAGTCCGGAGCCCCTGTGGAACATGTAGGAAGCTTGCCAAAGCAATTGTGTGACTACATGTATGCGTGCATGTCTCCAGGGTCACTAATGTTTTTTCTGTGTGGGTCTCTTGTGTATAGGTAACCGTTGCATGCAGTAGCTCTTGTCACTGTTTATACATGTGAAATGGCGCTCATGCAACGGTATGTTTGTCTATGACGGGATTCGTTGCACATAAACACTCGCACATGTGCCAGCGTTCCAAATCCATTTAATTTTAACATTATTAGGTCTTAAGAAGCAGGAATGAGAGGAATTTTAAGAGGGGTGGTTTTGATTGAAGAGGTTTGTGCCTGATTGGTAGTGCCCTGCTGCACTGACGCAGCTGAAACCACATTTTATTCGAGCGGAGTAAAGCTTCCCACACATATGGAGGTCTGTATAAACACGCACAAGCACACACCCCACATCCTTCATAGGGGTTCGGTAAGTAAATAAGACAAGTGCTTACCGAGGGATTTGGCAATTTCCAAATCTTATCGTTGAGGATAAACTCTGTATGCTACTGCAGCAAGCTACTAGTTTTGTGAATTGTCTCTGCAAGATATTAACGTCTACGAAAGGTCTGGACTGTAAATAACGTGAGCTGTAGGGAAAACGTGCAACAGCAGAGTATATATTTCCCAGCACCCCATGGGGTGCTTTAAAAAGAAAAGAGTCATGGTGGACTGGAGTGACATTAATAAATAAAGTTAACCCTTTATATTTTATACCAGTTATTTTTATATTTTTATTTTATTTATTACATTTTAACTTGTTAATTGTGTAATATATTTTATATTGTAATTTTATATTTTTATTATTATTATAATCTCTCAATGAATCAGTTATTTTGTATTTTTATGTGATTTACTACATTTACATTTTTACATATTCTATTTTTTAATATTATATATATATTTTTAGAATTGTCTATTATAATACATATTATCATGAATATTTTATAATTTTATTGGTTTAATTATTATTATTATTATATGTCAAAGAATAAGCAAGTTATTGTATTTTTTATTTGATTTATTTAATTTAAACTATATAATATTGTTGTTTTTATCATAATAAAATCTGGAAAGTTATTTTAATATTTTTGTTTGATTTTTTATATTTTATCTTAAATTAAATTAAATTATGTAATGTTTTATATTGTAATCGTTTTTTATTATAGTCTGTCAAAGAATCAGAGTTATTATATATTTGATTTATTACATCTTAATTTTTAAATGTTATATTTGGAATTTAATGTTGTAACTTTTGTACAATTGTGTTGTAATACATATTAAAATGAATGTTCTATACATTTATTATTATTATTATTATATATTATCATTTTATCATACATATAAAGTAAAGAAAAAAGAAAGAAATTATGATATATAAATATTTCAGATTTTATATGTGTGTGTGTGTGTGATTTAAATTATATTAAGTAATATACCTTTTAATATAATTTAATATTGTAATTTTATTAAATGTTAGAATTATTATTATTATTGTATTTGAAGTTTTTGTAAATATATTTTTATTTTATATATAATGATATATATTAAATCAATTATACATTTTGTGTAATATATATTTAGAAAATACATATTATAATAAATATTTTATTATAATCTGTCAAAGAATCACCAAGTTATTTTCATGTAATTTATTGAAATTAAATTTTTAAATGTTATATTTTTTAATATTATATTTTTATAATTGTGTATTTTATATATATATATACATACATACATACATTTTTTATTATTAATATCTGTCAAGGAATCAGCAAGTTATTTTATATATTTATTACATTTATTTCATTTAGTATATTATGTTAAGTTATATATTATTTAATATTATAATTTTGCTATAGTGTAATTTCATTAAACGATTAAATTAGAATTTTTAGCATTGGATTTGTATTTGTTTTGTAAATATATTTTTATTAAATATTTAATTGTAATTTTTATTTTAATGTATTTCTTAGGCCAGCATAGGTCAAAAATGGCCTCCTCCAAATCTCTATGATATTCTGGTTTTGTTTCCCTACTTCATTATGTGTCTAGTTTTCCTTTCTTTTTTTCTTTCTTTCTTTCTTTTAAATAAGTTTTTGTTTCATAATTTCAGTACTTTGGTTAGGGGTTTCTAACAGTAACTTTGACCAGGTGTCTATTAGTAACCAAAAACCTGCCTAATCTCATCACCAACAATTAAACCTTTCTTTTTTTATGACCACATGCAGGCCAGGTATTCCCCCGTGATCTCACCTGACCTCTAATGACCATTCAAAGGTCACGCGGGTCACCATTAAAGCCACTAAGCCTGTCTGGTCCAGCAAAAAGCGCCATCATTTCAGGCTGCACTTCTTTTTTATTCTCTCGTAAAACACACAGGCTTGAAGTACTACACTGTGACACTCACTGACCTGATGGTGTATACATTTCACCCATTAAATAGAACAGATGATGGTCATGCACCGCTGCAGGGCTGTTCAACTTACTTTTTAAACCCATATTAGACAGCATGTTTAACCAATTAGCTAATGGTAAAATGGAACATTAGCTTCCAAAGCAAGGTTTTGCGTTGTTAGACGTGTATGGGTTTTACATTACATCAGTTCTTCCACATATTCTACCGTGGAACAAATACCAGCTCAAACGCTTCTTGCAATCTTTGATGTGTTCGCTAACTGAGATAAAACAGAGTCCAGCGGTCTAAAAACACAGATCAGATGCAAAGATGTGGACTTATAGAAGCTTCATATTCTTTCATGGCTCTTTAGCGATGTGACACTGGGAAGCTGGGGGCCCACCTCTGCTGCTCTCCAAAACCAACATCTGGGTATCATGAGCAGCTAAAGTTAGAAGCACATGCTGCTTTCATTACTGCAAAATAGGAGTCACACTCAAGCAGGCGTGACACCCACAACCGCCTGTGGAATAAAGGCAAGAAGGGCAGATGAGGGGTGTAAAAGGAGAGAATGACTGGAAGAGGAGGACTGTTTTTTGTGTCCAAGTTCCACAGATCATTTGTGTGGATGGATTTAATGAACAGTGTAATTAAAAAGTCAGCAGATGAAAGTTAGATAACTTCCTTCATGTCAAGTGTAGTATCTGTGAAAGACAGCCAACAGTGTGGCCCATTTAAAAGTACACAACTGGCAATTGCTTTTGTCCAGAGCAACTTGCAACTTTGCATTTAAGAATCAGGAAATTAACTGATGAATTGACCTGCGAATCAAACTCATTACCTTGACATTGCAAGCTTTTGTGCAACCTTAGTCATAATTATGAGATAAAGGGCATCCAGCGTAAAACATGTAAGACATGGATCACTCCGCTGCGTGGCGACGCCTGATAAAAAGGGAGCAAGCCGAAGGAGAGAGAGAGAGTCATAATTATGAGATAAAAAGTCAAAATTATGAGATACAAGTCATAAACAGGAAATAAAAAGTTATTACAAAAAGTAAAAATTTCAAATGTTTCCAGAAAATCCTGGAAAGTTTCCAAAATTTAAAAAAAGTTTTAAAAATTCAGCTTTTTTCCAACGCTAGTCATAATTATGAGATAAGAAGTCATATTATTAGATACATGCCACAATTATGAAACTAAAAGTTTAATTATTACAAAAAGTCAAAATGTCTGTAAACTTTCCAAAATTTCAGAAAATTTCAGAAATTGTCCGCCTTTTGGCAGCCCTAGTTATGATTATGAGATAAAACATCGAAATTATGAAATACAAGCCATAATTATGAAATTAAATGTTAAAATTATTACAAAAAGTCAAAATTTCTGTGAACCTTCCGAAAGTTTCCAAAAAATTCTGAAGAGTTTACAAAATTTCAAAAAAAGTTCCTCTTTTAACCTAGTCATAATTATGAGATAAAAAGTTAAAATTTTTAGACACATGCCATAATTATGAAATAAAAAGTTTTAATTATTACAAAAAGTCCAAATTTCCATAAACTTTCCAAAAGTTTCCAAAAAATCTGAAATTTTTCACCTTTTTGCAACCCTATTCATAATTATGAGATAAAAAGTCAAAATTATGAGATACAAGTCATAATTATGGAATGAAAAGTTGAATTTATAACAAAAGTTCCGTAAACTTTCCAAAAGTTTACAAAAAATTCTGGAAAGTTTCCAAAATTTCAAAAAAAAAAAAAAAAAAAAAAAAAAAAATCAGCTTTTTTCCAGCCCTAGTCGTAATTATGAGATAAAAAGTCAAAATTATGAGATACATGCCATAATTATGAAATAAGAAGTTTAAATTATTACAAAAAGTCAAAATTATGACATAAAAAACATAATTTTGAAAACACCTTTAAAAGGTCTATTATAAAATAGATATCATAAGTCATAATTATGAGAAAAAAAAGATGAAATTATGAGATAGATTAACAAAAATTAACAAAAAGATAAAATAGTTACAAAAAGTCAAAATTATGAGATATAAAGTTGAAATGATAAAATACAAGTTATTATTATAAAATGAAATGTTGAAATCTAAATTTCTACAAACTTTCCAAAAGTTTCTAAAAGATCCCGGAGAGTTTCCAAAATTTCTGACTTCAAAAGTCTTTTTGGAACCCATAGTCATAATTATGAGATAAAAAGTCAAATTATGAAATATAAGGCGGAAATTGTTACAAAAAGTTAAAATGATGACATAAAAAACGTGATTTTGAAAATCTATAAAATATCTATTATACAATACATATTATAAGTCATAATTATGAACTAAAAAGATAAAATTATAAGATAAGAATAAACTTTATTAGACACAATGTTTAACCAAAATGGAAATTTATAAGATAAAAAATTAAAATTAAGACAAAAGTAGAAATTAAAAGTCATAATCAGAACTATTGCATTATTATGAGACAAAAAGTCTAAATTTACTAAAGCATACATTTTTCTTATCTGCAGAGATGGATTTTTTTTTATACAAAACCGATTAAAACACAATAAATGGCATTCTTAACTTTTTGGGTGTTACACACTAATATACTGCATGTGATAAACTCTCATATGGATTTGATTCAGAACACATTTTTCCTCCTTAAATATAGCACAATTCTGTGTTATTAAGCATGGCTAACAATCCTAGTAGGTGTGAACTGAAAGTAAAGCATAAATGGTTTGAGTTATTTCCCGGCTCTACTTTAAAGTCTGATTTTCTTCTTGATACTGGCATAGTTTCTGTTATGTTGACATTTAAAAGTCCCAGCTGAGCATCATTTTATCAGAAACGTCTTTCATCTGAAGCTCAACAATGACCTCAATCACTTGGGGGACCAATCTGCCCTAATGCTGGATCACAAAATGAGAACTTTTCTGTTTTGAGGACTAAACGCTCTAGAGATCTCATCTGAGATCTCATCTGTCTTGTTCAAACAGCCTTGTAATGCTGTAGGCCAAAGCTATTAGTCATTAATTGCTGGCAGGTGTTTGGATCTATCGACAAGACGTGTCTGCTGCATCTGCCTTTGGGATACAATGAAGGTCAATGTCTCATAATGCAACTATACAATTGTAAGAAGCTGGAGGGGAGGACACACAGTATTGTGAGAGTTGTATGGTTTAATCAAAATAAAATAAATAATAAAAGCAAAAAAAAAAACAACATATATATATATATATATATATATATATATATATTCCAAAAAATCTTAATGAAATAAAAATACAATTTTATGTATATAAATATATATATAATTTTTTTATACTGTATATAACCTGAGCAAACATTGGTAGATTGGTAGCTTTTGGCAAAGTATCACTCTTATGTTGTTAACTGGCAAGTCCTTCCTCTGTTGCCATTAACTTTTTGACCTGTTGACTTAATGATCTGATGAATCTCCTTAATGATCTGTCAGTCTGTCATGTTCTTTTCAGTCCTTTTACAATGATGGCAGTTATATCCCATGTGAAGTCAGAAGGCATCTCTGGCTCCTCATTTTGAATTTCACACATGCACTTGATCTCTGACCTTGCCTAACCCTGTCTTTGGGTTTGCAAGACACCTTCTAGGAATGACACATGATTTCAGGCACATGAAGTATTTCATGCACGCTACAGTGAACACACTCAGGATGATATGCAAGGCCAGCGGGGGCGAGGGGAGTGTGTTGCTTATGATCTCCACTGGGAAATGGGGCAGGAATCTGTGATCTCTTGACCCAGGAGTGTTAGGATCCCTGTGGGTCATTCAGGACCATAAGAGTACAATTACACAGGATGAGATGAAAAGAGAACGGATGGGTTGAGATCACTCAGGGACACCCATTCCAGTGTATTAGGTCATAATTACTGCCATTAGCTATGGAAGTACAAAACTATAAAGCTTTGAAATGGAATTCACTTATACAATACAGTATGTATTTCCATATACTGCATCATGTCTTATGAGGAAGTATGGAGGACTACTAATGAGCAGTGTCAGAAATTAAAATTAAATAAAAATTTATTAAAACTCACTTTTGCTCTAAAAAGCTGATTTTCAGGGGCATTTTTATCTGAAATCATACGTTTTTATTCCTAAAATATATTTTTTTCTGTTAAACCTATAACTACAGTAGATGGAATAATGTTTATTTGCCCCAAACCATGGTCAGTCAAGTAAGATTTTTAATGTTTTTTTGAAAGACGTCTCTTCTGCTCACCAAGCTTGCATTTATTTGATCCAAAAAACAGCAAAAGCAGTAATATTGTGAAATATTTTTTACTATTTAAAACAACTGCTTTCTATTTTAAAATATTTTCAAACGTAATTTATTCCTGGGATTAAAGCTACATTTTCAGCATTATTGCTGCAGTCTTCAGTGTCACATGATTCTTCAGAAATAATTCTAATATGATTTCAAATATGACGGGGAAAAGAAATTATAGAAATTAATACTTTTATTTAGCAAGGATGCTTTAACTTGATAAAAAATGACAATAAAGACATTATAATGTTACAAAAGATTTCTATTTCAGATAAATGCTGTTCTTATGAACTTTCTAGTCATCAAAGAAACCTGAAAAAAACCTACTCAGCTGTTTTCAACATTATACATGTTTTTTGAGCAGCAAATCAGAATATTAGAATGATTTCTGAAGGATCATGTGACTGGAGCAATGATGCTAAAAATTCAGCTTTGAAATCACAGGAATAAATTACATAAAAAATATATTCAAATAGAAAACAGTTATTTTAAATAGTAAAAACATTTCAAAATTTTACTATTTTTGCTTTTGCTGTACCTTGGATCAAATAAATGCAAGCTTGGTAAGCAGAAGAGACTTAAAAAAACATTAAAAACATTCAAAAACTTTTTACTGGTAATGTACTTTATTTATTAATTTATTTTTCACAATTGTTAGACCTTATACTAAAGCTTAACTTGTAAATAAATATAATCTCAGATGCATATATATTTTATTTTCAGTGCAGACTATGCACGCAGTAATGTTTGTTTTCCTCTCCACAGTAACTGATTGTAATGCACTGTCTAGTCTCTTGCACCGGAATCTACAACAAGCCCAGCTTGCAGGACGTTGGCCTGGCAACCGTGGCAGCGTCACTAAATGACAGTTAAAATACTTCAGAGGAAAATTAACACGTTAAATACTCACGATACGCATCTGTTTTACCGAAGGCTTCGAGATCTTAAAAAAATCTTCAACACCTCTTTTGTGTTTGCTAGTGAGGTACGTGTTTACGTTTTTGTCAGTGAGGTAACAGTTAATACTGCCTGCTGAGATTTGAAGTGAGGTAAATTGTGCTTTCAACGGATTTTTACTCGACCGTATTGTGACATAATATCATATAGGATAATAGTATCATATACTATCATATATCATAGACTATTGTAGTAAATACAACGCTTGATACTTTGTAAGACTGCTAGGTTATAAGGAGTTTCCGAAAAGAGAGTGGAATAATCCATTCTTGCGTAGATCAAGCAAAACGTTTACTTTTGTGTAACTTTTGTTTCTTTTCTGTCAGTTTATGGATGAGCGATTATGGAAAAAAATATCCCTTATAATTTCGGGATATTTCGTCCCCACCGTCCAGCCATGCCAAACGACGATCAAAGAGACAAGCTTCCCCCGTTGAGTGCCACCTCATCTCTCATTAGTAGATGTGGGACAAATCGTCAACAGGTAAACCACTTTTTACTTTTCCTCAAGTTCCATTGTGTTTTTTAAATTTATTTATTAACATTTTTTTTTAAATGGTTGTTTTCTGTGTATTTTTCTGGATTCTGTTGGAATTGTTTTATTCAATAAAGCATATCCAATCAATTGGATTCCTATAAATAATTATATAAAATATTATGATACAGTTTTACAAAAATAGGGCCCTATGAAATTTCCCCCAAATTCTGTTATCTGTTTTCTTTTTTTTTTTTTGCTTTCTTTGTTTTTGGTATTCTGTGTTTAGAATATTAAAATTGTTCAGAAATTTATATTTTTAAATTTAATTATCAGCAAAATCATGTCTAATCAATTGAATTCCTATAAATAATTATATAAAATATTATATTAATTTTTTTTACAAAAATAAGGCCCAATGAAATTTGTTCTATTTTTTGCTAAATTCCATTTTTTTTCAAATTCTATTGTTAGTTTTCTTAAATTTAATTATCAGCAAAATCATGTCTAATCAATTGAATTCCTATAAATAATTATATAAAATATTATGTTAATTTTCTTTTACAAAAATAAGGCCTAATGAAATTTGTTCTATTTTTTGCTAAATTCCTTTTTTTTTTTCAAATTCTGTTGCTTGTTTTCTTAAATTTAATTATCAGCAAAATCATGTCTAATCAGTTGAATTCCTATAAATAATTATATAAAATATTATAGTTTTTTTCTTTTTTTTTTTTACAAAAATAAGGCCCAGTGAAATTAGTTTTATTTTTTTGCTAAATTCCATTTTATATTGTTTTTTTTTTTCAAATTCTATTGTTTGTTTTCTTTTCTTTTTGTTTCTTTTCTTTTTTGTATTTTGTGCTTTATGATACACATTTAACATTTCACATTTAATCACAGATTTCATAAGACGTTAGAAAACTAAATATTGAATGAATGAATTAATGTATGTATGTATGTCAAATAAAGTGTTTCACATGAAGTTCTGCATGTAATAGTACATTCTATTTTTATGGACAAAAAACAGTCAGAAAACCATCCATCTGTATCTAAGATGACTCATCCTAGAGGACGTCACAGAGACAAATTTCCCCCTTTGCCCTGCATATTCTCAAATCTCGTGAGTAAACCAGGCACAGGCCTGTAGACCACTCTTTTTCTTCTTTTACTGATTCTTTCTATTATTTTTATTTCCTCATTAAGGGCCCTATAAAATTCATTGTATTGGTATGTTGATGTTTTTTCAAAGTTCTGTGTTTTCTTTGTATTTTTCTGGATTCTGTTTGAATTTAATTCTGTTTAATTTAATTATTTTTATTATTAAGTGTATAATCAGTTTGATCAAACAATGTCTAATCAGTTGAATTCCTAAAAATAATAATATAAAATATTATATTAAAATTTTACAGTGTTAGGGACCTATGAAATTTGTTTTATTTTTTCCGAAATTCCATTTTTTCTCCAAATTCTGTGTTGTCTGTTTTCTTTTTTTGTATTCAGTGTTTTATGATACACATTATCACAAATGTTACAACAAATTAATATTAATTAATTAATAATATACTCATCTTGTTTTGTATAATATGATCACCAAATTGATTACTTCTGTTTTTAGTCATATACGGAAGACCCAGTGAGCACAAGTTTACTGAGTCGGGCAGGATACGAGTCCAACTCTTGCAAAAGTAAGAAATCAATCAACAATCAAGTCAAAACACAAAAGCTAAAACTAATTATGCTAATTATTTTTTTCTTTGTTTTTTACTAGAATCTGTTTTGAGAATGCTTCCTGTCCCACCCAATGCTGTGGAGGAGCAAAAGCATGAACTCCAGCACGAGACCGACTTCCACTCTGGAAGTTATTGTCCAAAAGTTCAGATGCCTTATGTTTGCCCCCCAGGACATGCACCCCGTAAGATTGAGACGGAGAGGTGAGCAGTTCAGATAAACATCTTAAACCAGTGCTTCTCAACTGGTGGGTTACAACCCAAAAATGAGCCTCAGGTCTGTTTTGCTAAGCAAATTAGATGCCAGCATGGACAGGATGCTTGACATGCTACATCATCTTAAAAAAACATGAATAAAATTATGTTAGGTTAAAGAAAATAGTCATTTGCAAATAAGGTAAACATTTTTCTAGATTGTAAATGTAGTATGCATGGATATGTGTATGTTTTAATTCCCAGACGCAGGAGGGAGTATCAGAAGTTGGATATCAGTAATCTTCTGGCCGAGCGAGGCATTGACTCCAACCAGCTGATGCTCAAAAACACAGTTTCAAACTACCTGTCTCTGGAGGTCATACATGTTGCTTGTACTGATTTCATAAAATATTCATATTTTAATGTCCCAGTTTGCTCGTGGCTTTTCCCCTCAATTTGGTGTCCATGTAGATGCTTCAATTTAAATTCCTGCACCCTTCCTGTTTTATTAACTGCATACAAGTACAAGTATGTGTGTACAAGTGGCTCATTTTGTGTCTATTAACTTGCTTTGTGTAACACCAGATATTCGACAATGAGGACTTTGACTGTCGTACTCCAGAGGAATGGCTGGCTTTAGGTTACGAGCAAGGCTCCGTCAACCGCAAACCCGTTCCTGCCAAAGCCCTGTTGCCGACAAAAAACAGCATCCCACCTGGTACAGCCCTGTTGAAACCTTCTGGAAATACCTGACATATTGTAGTCGAATGGATCCCATCATTTCTCTTGTAGTTCCTTCTGAAAATAAATTCATCTTATAGCCCATCCAGTGGGAACCTTGTGAGCACATGTGGGACAAATTAAATGTCTGTTCTTCATGTGTTTGTCATGTAGTGGATCCAGAGAATCCAGCTTTGGAGTATTCTTGGCAGCTGGTTGGGGTGCTACAATACAGCCAGGAGAAGAAAGAGTACTTGGTGCATAAAGCGGACTGTAATGGATGGGTTCGAGACTCTGATGGAAAACCTATTTTGAATGGAGGACAGAAAGAAGGCATGTTCAAAAGCCATTTTAAACACTTCATAACAGTTTGAAAAGCACTTTTCTCAGAATTTTGACAAATTTCCTTTTGAAATAGAAAGTTGTGACATATTAGGCTCATCCCAGAGGAGAAAGTAAGTAAATAATAAATTTGAAATGCCTACAAAATGGACTTTTTATCATATAAATATCAAGTATCAAACCTAACAAACACCAACTGCAAATCACAAAACTTCAGTTTTGATTTCATGGAGTGTTTAACTTTTATAAACCATTTCATTATGTTTCCTTCTTTCCCAAGGGGCTTTGTCACTGCAAGAAGGGCAATACTGGGTTCCCAGGATCAGGCTGCTGTTTTGTGCAGAGGACCCACGTGTCTTTGCCCAGAGAGTCCAGTTTGCCCAGGACTTGAGGCAGTACACTGAGGCCATAATCTTGTACCACCTTTCCATTGACTGTATGCCAGTCTGGAGTGGCACCCCTACCCTTGACCCCACCAGTTTAGAACGCATCAGAAATTATGCGGTTTCCACACCAGGCCTCCGTTTTAAACGGTGAGAAGAATTAAAATAATAATTTATGATTTTATATAATTTTACAGTCAAATATATGCAATTGTGAGTATAAAGAAGGTTAAAAATTGATAAAAAAAAATTTAAATATGAGGGCCAAAAACACCTGATATGTTTTACACACTACCTTTCAAAAAAATTGGGGTCAGTAAAATTTTCTTGTCAACAATGACAGTAAAAACATTTATAATCTTAATGAATATTTCAAATAAATGCTGTTGTTTTGAACTTTCTATTCATCATGTGACAATGAAGACTGGAGTAATGACTGCTGAAAATTCACCTTTGCCACAGAAATGAATTAGATTTTCAAATATATTAAAACAGAAAGCTGTTATTTTAAATGTGTAGTAACATGTGACCATGCACCCAAAAAAATGTCATATGGGTAAATTTTTTTAAATTGATATTTTTACATTGGACAATATTTGGCCGAGATACAACTATTTGAAAATCTGGAATCTGAGAGTGCAAAAAAATTAAAAAATATTGAGAAAATCACCTTTACAGTTGTCAAAAAGAAGTTCTTAACAATGCATATTACTAATCAAAAATTAAGTTGTGGTATATTTACACTAGGAAATGTACAAAATATCTGTGTGGAACATGATCTTTACTTAATATCCTAATGAGTTTTGGCATAAATAAAAATAATAATAAAAATAATAGATAATTTTGACCCATACAGTGTATTTTTGGCTATTGCTACTTAAGACTGGTTTTGTGATCCAGGGTCACATATTTCAAAATTTACTTATTAAATTTGATAAGTAAACACAGCCTTGGTAAACATAAGAGACTGTTTTAAAGACTTACTGACTCCAAACCCCAAAGGCAGAGTATTTTGTTAGAGTTTTTTCCTAAATGTCCAGGGGTTTATCATAAAACGCGATTTTTATGCATCTGCACACAATATATTGCCTCTTAAAAAGAAGTTAATTTCAGGCATTGGTGTACAGTATTGTAAAAAAAAAAAATATATATATATATATATATATATATATATATGAATTCCATTGTACCCTTTAGACTTTACTCTGTTGAAAAATCCAGCATATGCTGGTTAGGTATGTTTTGAAGCATGGCTGCTGGTTTAAGCTGGTCCTAAGATGGGCCAGAGCAGGAGCTAGTTGCTTAGGACCAGCACATGACCAGCTAAGGACCAGCTTAAACCAGCAGCCATGCTGGATTTTTCAACAGGGTAAATAAAGCATTAAACACCTTACATCAACACCAGATGTGCCATTCCAGAACACACAGCATACAATTATGTGAGCAGTTACTGATGTCTGCTGCACAGAATTATCACAGCTAGCATTAGTTTGTTTTTTTCAATAAACACATGTCTATACAGTCTACAGGAGTGTGTGAAGGAGCTGGAGGAAGAGCTTCATTTGGAGTATGTTCGCACTATGAACCGGATGTGCTTTGATAAGGTGGTAAAGGAAAGTCCAGAAGAGTTCTCCCACATCACATTTCCTCAAAAGGAACCTGAGAAAGTTCCTGAGAAAGGTAAAGAGACGGACATCAAAAGAAAGGAGACTTTCAGGCTGTCTGGGATTTAATGTTGTTGATTTATTTTACAAGCCCACCCACAACTTGCTGTCTCCTTTCCTCCTAGGCCTTGTGTCAGTCCCAGACTATCCTTTTGAGAAGAACCGTGCAGCTTTTGTCTTTAATACTCTATTCACTAAGCCTGAGGTGATCACTGTGCTGTCCATAGTGAGAGAAGAGTGCAACAGAGTGACAAAAATGAGCCTGTTCTATTACAGCTTCTCAAAGTCACTTAGCTTGGAGGAGTTTGAGTCAGAACAGTCTCAGAAACATGCACAGGTATACAGTCCCCTTCACACAAAACACACATACACACACACACATACAAATACGCCGCTGCGTCATCATATGCTCTCTGTCTTCCTTCAGGTTCAGTTGTTTCTACAAGAGTCATGGCTGAACACTTTATGTACTGGGATTTCGTCTAGTCTGCAGGAAAGTCGTGACTGGTACAATCTCTCTGTGTCCAACTGGCATGTTTACAGCATGTCTAAACTGTGTCGCCTGATAACGCTGATACGCAGCATGCAGCAGGACTCGCTCAGGTTCCTAGTGCAGGAGTCCCTGGCAAGCTTAGCCGAATTGTTGCTCGATGCTTGCCAGGATGTCCTACACTGCTCCGAAGATCTCACCTGGGGCCCTGATCTCATAAACAGCCCATACAGGTGAATTCTCATTATCCTTATATGATTATGGTTGATGTTGCTGTATATTAAATTTCTTTTCTTTAAATGATGATATCTAAATCAGTGGTTCTGAATTAGGGGGTCAGGGCCCACTAGATGACTTAGGCAAACTTGCAAGTCTTAATTAATTATTTTATGTACAACATTAAATTTGTACAAATTTATTGCCAGAGGTACATATCAGTTTACCCTGCTGAAAAAAACAGCATATGTTGGTTAGGTAGGTTTTGAAGCATGGATGCTGGTTTGAGCTGGTTTAAGCTGGTCATGTGCTGGTCATGTGCTGGTCCCTCCTGCTCAGGATCAGCTAAGGACCAGCTTAAACCAGTTCAAACCTGCATCCATGCTTCAAAACCTACCTAACCAACATATGCTGTATTTTTCAACAGGGTAGATACTGTAGGAGGGCATTCAGATACTCTTCTGGACAAAGGGTAGCCTTGGATTCAGCAGTTGAGAGACAAGATCTAAATAAGATCAGTTGAGTGCTATTGTTTTATACTAAATGTAACATATTCAACATTATTTTATGCAGGCCAAAAAGGAAACCCCTTTTCTCAGTGGATCTGGTGCTTGATCAGACTGGTGTTGGTTACAGCACTCCTCTAGACAGTTTTGAGACATCCGTTATCAACCTGTTTGATAAAGGGATCCTGTCCACACACAACATTCCTCAACTAGACAAGGTTCCCTATCTCTTTCCTTGTAAATAACTTTCTTGAAGAGCTTTCACTAAGCCAGTGACCATAAATTAGAGGTTGTATTTATTCACATTACTTTTTCCTTCCCATTTTTTCAGATTCTATTGAAGAACCTGCTTATCGTTGGATATGTGTTAGAGTCAGTGGGCTTGTGGGAACCTGAAGTCAAGAATCTGAGGGAGAGCATCAGTATGGCCCTGAAACAGGCCATTATACCACTCAGAGCCTACGCCCGTGAATATGAATGCCACCTTGAGCTCCACAATTCAGATATCAAGACTTTTCTAGAGTAAATCTCTAGTGTTCTATTTTTTATGAACTGTGAGACCAGTATACACTGTAATACCCTACAGAGCAGGGTATTATATTCTTATATTTTCTTATATTTTTGTATCTCGAAGGTTGCACAGTCAGGAGAACCAGACCGTTCAGGAGGTGAAGCAGGAAGTTCTGGAACACCTAAGGGAGATGGAAGTTTTAAATCAGTCCATCCCTTCTGCCATTATAATCGGACCCTTCGAGGTCAGTGTGGAGGCCGTTCGCCAAAGCCTGGTGGAGAAACGCAAAGCCCTTGCCAATGCAGTGCTGGACCGACTCGCGCTGAGGTTACGTCAACAGATGCAGGATGTGAGTCAGTGTTTATTAGGACTAGAAGCATTTTTATCAAGTGGCTGTTATATAATATTGTGTGTGTTTCAGGCATGTAAGGAGTGTAAAGCCATCAGCACAAAGCTGTCTGAGAAACCCAGCTGCATTGAGGAGCTCACAGAGCAGAGAGAATGGATGAAATTACTACCTGAGCAACTCAAAGCACATGAAGTACAGTCACTGTTTTAATATTGCAAAACACTTCTATATTAATCACAGTTTGAACTAAATTACTTTATATTATTTATCTATGATTGCTCAATAAAATGGGCAAAAAAATCCCATAGGTCCCATAGACCAAAATATCATAGAGACTAGGAAGTGGGTCTGTTGTAACTGACCTAACAATCACCGAACTCCCTAGAAACATCTTAGCAACCACCCAGAACTCCCAAGCAATGACATAGTCTAGATAATCACTAAAAATCATTAAGAAAATTAATGATTTGAAAAAAATGATGGTTTGAACTGCAACGCCCTCCTTTACAAAATCTAGTTTTTCTGTGTGTTTTCCCTTCAATGGGAATGGATATTGGAGAAGTGACAGAAAACGATGCCACCATGTGGCATATCAGAGCATGTGCACTACCCACTGGCCATGTCTTCCTAATTTAGACAGTAAATTTAGTCTTTCTAACTTAGATAGTAGGGAATTTAAAGGGATAGTTCACTAAAATTATGAAAATTCTGTCATTAATTACTCACCCTCTTGTTGGTTCAAACCCGTAAGACCTTTGTTCATGTTTGGAACACAAAATAAGATATTTTGATGAAATCTGAGAGTTTTCTGACCCTGCATAGACTACCATGTTCAAGGCCCAGAAAGGTAGTAAGGACATTGTTAAAATAGTCCATGTTACATCAGTGGTTCAACTATATTTTTTATTTTTGTGTTCACCATTGCCGTTCCATCAGCATCTGTTGCTTATAGTCTCTAGTATTTTGAAAAAAGTCTCATTGGATTGTTGCATTTAATGCTAAATGACTTTTTTCTGTCTTCCTGCAGGAGTGTTTGTCCAAAGCTATGTGTGATTATGATCTAATAGATGAATTCTTCTACGGTCTCTCTGATGAGGATGTCAATGAAAAGTGAGTTCATCATTTCCTCGCCAATAGTGTTTTAACACAGTTGCTTTTAGCTGCTAATCAGCCATTCTGATATAGTAAACCATTACTTCAGTAGCTAAACTCTTAAATACTAAATGTTGTGTAGGTGGACAGCAATGGCTTGGCCTTGCATGATCCTGAACCAAATAGAGAAAGTGAAAACCCAGCATGTTGAGGATGAAGAACGCTTCCTTAAGGTCCAGCTTGTTGACCAAAACAGCTTTATGGATCTCTTGAACTTCCTGCAGGTCAGATTCACTGATACATTCTTTTTGAAGCAAAATATGTTCATTAGTTACTGAAATAAATCATTCCGTAACGTCAAGAATGTGATGTTTTGCTTTAAATAGATGGTTACTCTGGGTATTAAATCACCTCTGTTAATTTTCAGATGACAGTGGCTGGATTATCTGGTTACACAAACCTTGGGCGAGCACATGAGGTGGCAAATGAGATGCGGAGAGTAAGCAAGCAGCTGAAAGAGTGTCAGGAAATGGCACAGCTATACAACAACCGTGAACGACTCTTTGGCAAACCAGTCTCTAATGTAAGTTAACTCTACATGCAAATTTCTCCCTTAAAAACGACAGTGAAACCTAAAGTGAACATTAAAATAAATAACACTTTTCATTTTTTGTTTTTGGTCTAGTACACCGAGCTACAGAGGATGAATAGAGAGTTTCAGCCATTTTATGACCTGTGGAAGACGACATCTGATTGGCTGCGTTGGCATGAAAGCTGGCTCAATGACCCGCTGTCAGTCATCAACCCTGAACAATTGGAGTGTAATGTCAATGATGCATACAAGACTATGCACCAGTGTGTCAAACAGTTTAAAGACATTCCTGGTAGGTAGGAAACCATGTTTGAAGACACAAACAAATATTGTATGTTTCTATGTCACCTAACATCAAGAATGAGACGCATTTTCCTGTTACAATAAGTGAATAAATGCAACAGGAGAAGACATACTATGTGTTTGAATCATACTGTTCATAACATGTTTTTATCATTGACTCTATTCAGCCTGTCAAGAAGTGGCATCTCAAATCCGGACTAAGATTGAAGAGTTCCGGCCATTCATTCCTCTGATCCGCGGCCTGAGGAATCCTGGCATGCGGAACCGCCACTGGGAACTCCTTTCTGAACGTATTAACATGAATATAAAGTCTACAGCGAACCTCACCTTTTCCCTTTGTTTGGAGCTGGGCCTACAAAATCATGTGGAGGAAATCACCCAAGTGGCTCAAGAGGCTGGAAAAGAATATGCTATTGAGCAAGTGAGTGCAATAGTGGTCCCATGTAGTTGTTTCTCAGATGTGTTTTGTATTTATGAGGCACAGAACACTGTATCATCCATTTATGCCAAATATTTGAATAATAGGTTTTCAGATTTTCAACCAGCGGTGTATTGTTACAGTGTCGGTAGTATATTTGACCCTGGACCACAAAAGCAGTCTTAAGTAGCATGGGTATATATTTTTAGCAATAGCCAACAAAACATTGTATGGGTCACAATGATAGATTTTTATTTTATGCCAAAAATCATTAGGATATTAAGTAAAGATCATGTTCCATGAAGATATTTTGTAAATTTCTTACCGTAAATATATCAAAAAAATTTTGATAGGTAATATGCATTCTAAGAACTTAATTTGGACAATTTTAAAGGCAATTTTCTCAATATTTTGATTTTTTTGCACTCTCAGATTCCAGATTTTTAAATAGTTGTATTCTTTTAACTGCTCCAGGGCTTTTATTAAAATTACAGATTGTATTTTCGCATTTTTTGCGTTTTATCTGCAAAGACAGACAAGTTTTATCACAAGCGGAACTTGTCAGTGGTGAATTACTCATTTAAATTGAATCAACAGATATAAAAAAACACCTCATATGTGGCCGTTTACACAAGCATTGACTATACAATTCTTGAATAAGGGGCTTTCCTTGCCATTAAAGCTTGGATAACCCCTTATTTACACTGCACTAAAGTTCCAAGTCTGCGAAGCTGATCACGGCCACTCTAGTCAATGCTTGTGTTTATACCAGGTTTGTTTCAGTTTCTGAAGCGTCCCAGAAGCAGCTCTCCACATTGCTTCTGTAAAGATAGATGCCTGCGTCTCCTAAAATTAAAATTAATGGCTAGTGTGGTGGCTTCAACATATGTGAACCTACCAACATCAATCGGCATGACTTATCGTGAGAGAAAAAATGTTTTGCTTGTTGATAATTTGTTATTTTTTCTGAATTGCACAACAGAACAATTCCACAGACATATTATGTCATATGACAGTATTTTTGCTCTCATACATAGGCTCTGAACAAGATGGAGGAGGAATGGTCAACAGTGATGTTTGAGGTGATGTCTTATAAGGAGACGGGTACTTACATCTTGAAGAGTCCAGACGAAGCTTCTCAGTTGCTTGATGACCACATTGTCATGACCCAGAGCATGGTCTTCTCCCCATATAAAAAACCCTTTGAGGAGAGAATCGGCAAATGGGAAAGCAAATTGAAAATGACACAGGTAAGCTGATCATCCTGCCCATTTGGTTTTAAAATCTGCTGGTTTACTGTTTGTTATTTGACGGTCTTAAGTGTTTTTTTTCAAAAGTCTTTGTGTCACTGTGGTTCTCTACTGGTAGGAAGTATTAGAAGAATGGCTTATCTGTCAGCGGTCATGGCTGTACATGGAACCTATTTTCAGCTCTGATGACATCAACCGCCAGCTGCCTGTGGAAGGGAAGAGGTATCAGACTATGGAGCGCACCTGGAGAAAAATCATGAAGGCTGCCCATGATAACAGTAAGGTGAGCATGGTCAGACTACTTAATCATACTATTTTAAGTTTGTCAGTGGTACATCAAAGAACTGAGATGCATGTGATTGTTGTTATGACTCCAGGTGATTGAGGTGTGTCCCGAACCGCGTCTATTGGCCAGCCTCAAAGACTGTAACAATTTACTGGAGCTTGTGCAGAAAGGACTGAGCGAATACCTGGAGACCAAACGAAGCGCCTTCCCCAGGTAAGAATTACTTTTTATTTTTATGGTTTTATTTAACAGTAGGGAAGGCCCAGGGCAATTTTTTTAAACAATAATTTGGCATTTAACATTTGTGACCCTGGACCACAAAACCAGTCGTAAGTAGCACGTGTATACTTAGCAATAGCCAAAAATACATTGTATGGGTCAAAATGATCAATTTTTTAATCTTTTATGGCAAAAATCATTGAGATATTAAGTAAAGATCGTGTTCCATGAAGATATTTTGTATATTTCCTACCGTAAATATATCAAAACTTAATTTTTGATTAGTAATATGCGTTCCTAAGAACTTAATTTGGACAACGTTAAAGGTGATTTTCTCAATATTTTGATTTTTTTGCACCCTCAGATTCCAGATATTTAAATAGTAGTATCACGGCCAAATATTGTCCTATCCTAACAAACCATACATCAACAGAAAGCTTATTTATTCAACTTTCAGATGATTTATGAATCTGAATTTTTTTAAAAATGACCCTTTTGACTGGTTTTGTGGTCCAGGGTCACATTTCATCTTTTTATATAACATTTAATTTCTTAGCACTTTAAAGTTAACTCAGCAGCATCATTATTGTTGAAGCAATTATTTAAGAGCTCTCTTGTTTTCTGGTTGTAGATTTTACTTTTTATCAGATGATGAGTTGCTGGAGATTTTATCTCAGACTAAAGACCCAACCGCAGTGCAGCCACATCTCCGCAAATGCTTCGAAAACATCGCCCGGGTGAGATCTCGTTTGTATACAACAGATCTGATTTGCTGTAATATGTTTACCATATTAAATGTTTAATTAATCAGCATGTCAGGAAATTGTCATTTTGGTTTATATAATAATACTCTGTTTCAGTTAATGTCAGAAATTATGAAATCTGTTGTACGACATGCAGCTCCAGTTCCAGTCAGATCTGCTGATCACACACATGTACTCTGCTGAGGGAGAGGAAGTCCAGTTGCGTGTCCCTGTGTCTCCTACTGGCAATGTGGAACATTGGTTACGGGAAGTGGAGAACTCAATGAAGGCCAGTGTAAGAGACAACATTTGTCGCTCACTGCAAGCCTATGTCGAGGTAAGTGTTGTTACCAATTTTGTAAATAAGTGTATTTGCCAAAACAAATTTAAGATTATTTTTTTCTTTGTTTAATATAAATGGTCCTTTAATCACCATAGATTTCCAAAGTGCACTAGATTTTAAATACAGTGTGTATTACCATAACAAGTAGTTTATGTTGTCAGTGATTGTTCTGATATAAAGTGTCAACCCTGCCTGCAGCGTCCTCGTACAGAGTGGGTGCTGTCCTGGCCTGGTCAGGTGGTGATTGGTGGCTGTCAAACATTTTGGACCCAAGAGGTGTCAGATTCTCTGGATAAGGGAGACCTTGCAGATCGGCTTTATCCACAGTTACAGACACAGGTACGGATTGTTTCCAAACAATGAAACATTCCACTGAATGTGTTTGCATTACAATGTTGTAAATTCTGATAAAGAAATATTGCATCTAAGTTAAAATGTGTGTTTTTTGTATATGCACATACAGTTGGGAGATTTGGTGCAGTTGGTCCGGGGTCGTCTGTCAAAGATGCAGCGGACCGTACTCTCAGCACTCATTGTGATTGAAGTGCACGCTAAAGATGTGGCAGCAAAGCTGGTTGAGGAGAAAGTGTCCAGTGTCAATGACTTTGAGTGGATCAGCCAACTGAGGTTATAAAAAATATAAAGTCTTTTTTTCTACAAATATACCCGTGCTACTTAAGATTGGTTTTGTGGTCCAGGGTCACATATGTGTATGCATATATATATAGAGAGAGGCAGAGAGAGAGACGTGTGTTAGTGTTTGTGTTTTCATAGATATTACTGGCGTGATGACCTTTACATCAGAGCAGTGAATGCTGAGTTCTTGTATGGTTATGAGTACCTTGGTAACTCAGGACGACTTGTTATCACTCCATTGACAGACAGGTGACTGAACTGCATTTATACATAACAGTAGATGCTTTTTAAAGAAAAGTATTTTACAGGATACTTACCTTTGTTAGAAATTTAAATCCTATACAATGTCTGTCCATCACACAGGTGCTACTTGACCCTGACTGGTGCACTTCACTTAAAGTTTGGAGGCGCCCCGGCGGGTCCCGCAGGTACAGGAAAGACAGAGACCACTAAAGACCTGGGCAAAGCTCTGGCCATCCAGACTGTTGTTTTTAACTGCTCTGATCAGCTGGACTTCATAGCCATGGGCAAGTTCCTCAAAGGCTTGGCTAGTTCGGGGGCCTGGGCCTGCTTTGATGAATTCAATCGAATTGACGTGGAGGTTTTATCAGTTGTGGCTCAACAGATTACAACCATCCAAAAAGCCCAGCAGCAAAGAGTAAGTCAAATCTCACACTTGAGGCCTACTGTCTAAACACTACCATACATTACTGGCCAAAAGTCTCTTCTGCTCACCAAACCTGCATTTATTTGATTCAAAGTACAGCAAAAACTATTTTCTATTTAAATATATTTCAAAATGTAATTTATTCTTCTGATTTCAAAGCTGTATTTTTTAGCATCATTATGTACAATTATTATTTTTATTATGTTGAATACAGCTGAGTAGAATTTTTTCAGGTTTTCAGCATTTATTTGAAATAGAAATCTTTTGTAACATTATAAATGTCTTTATCATCACTTGTAAAGTTTGTCATCACAATGTAAAGCATCCTTGCTAAATAAAAGTATTCATTTCTAGAATATCCCACAGAAAAATTGTACTGGCTCCAAGCTTTTGATTAGTATAGTGTAAAATGTTACAAAAGCTTTTTATTTCAAATAAATGGTGATCTTTGGATATTTCTATTAATCAAAGAATCCTGAAATAAAAATGTACACAGCTGTTTTAAATATTAATAATATAGTTAGAATGATTTCTGAAGGATCATGTGGCACTGAAGACTGGAGTAATGATGCTGGAAATTTAGCTTTGATCACAGGAATACATTTTAAAATATATTAAATTATAAAACAGTTATTTTAAGTAAAAGTATTTCACAATTTTACAGTATTTGCTGTACTTTGGATCATATAAATGCAGACTTGGTGTGCAGAAGAGACTTCTTTAAAAAACAAAAAAAATCTTACTGTTTAAAAACTTTGACTTGTAGTTTAAGTCATGTGTGGAAAACCCTGATGTCCTGTTTGTTGTGTTCAGGTGAAGAGATTTGTATTTGAAGGCATGGAAATCCCTCTTGTTCCATCCTGTGCGGTCTTCATCACTATGAATCCTGGTTATGCTGGTCGCACTGAACTACCAGATAATTTAAAGGTAATTTAAATGTACGTAACTCGCCAACAACAATGTAAAAGCTCAAAATAAAAAGATTGAGACTGTACTGTACGTGTTTTCTAGGCCCTCTTCCGTCCCGTGGCTATGATGATCCCTGATTACGCCATGATTGCAGAAATCTCTCTTTATTCATTCGGCTTCAGTGATGCCAAAGTCTTGTCTAAAAAAATCACCAGCACCTTCAAACTGTCCTCGGAACAGCTCAGCTCGCAGGTTTGACTTTTAATGGCACGAGTGCAGCTGTGTTTTGGGGGAATTTCATAGAAACAGTCAGGAACGAAAAATTAAAAAGAACAAAAATCTGCTTTGTTCATGCAGACTTCATCTATTTGTAGACCCAGATTAGTTTTGTATGAAATTCACTTTGTTGCATGTTGTCAATTAGGATCACTATGATTTTGGGATGAGAGCTGTAAAAACTGTGATTTCTGCAGCTGGAAACTTGAAGAGGGAAAATCCTGATATGAATGAGGTTTGATGATACACAATATTTGTATGCATGTTTGCACTATTGTTGAACTTTTATTTAAGTACCACAGATATAAAACCATCTGGTACTAATCTGATTGTATGGATGTATGGTATGTAGGAGCTGATATGTCTGCGTGCCATCAGAGATGTCAATGTACCAAAGTTCCTTCAGGACGACCTCAAGCTCTTCAGTGGCATTGTGTCCGACCTCTTCCCCAAGATCCGCGAGGAGCCAATAGACTATGGTACCCTAGAAGAGTCCATCAGGAATGTCTGTGCAACCAAGTGCCTTAAAGACGTGGATGGTGAGCGTGCGGGAGAATTCAATGATTTATCCACCTTTTTCTTCCTGTAAGAGTGGGCTTGGCCATTCGTAAATTTTATGGGTCTGACTTCCAGTCTCATTCGCATCCAGCTATTTTTAGCTGTACAAAACAGCTCATTTTGCTGCATTATATTGTAATCTTAATTATGAGCACACTGGTTTGTAGTGCAAACAGTTTTACAGTTTACTGCACATTGTTATTCTTCTCGTTATTTCCCTATAGTGGCTAATGAACCGTGAATCATAGTTTTGATGTCATTTTAAATGCTATACTGATTAGTCAGGAAATTTATGTTTAGTTTTTTTTTTGTCTTGCAGGTTTTATAACCAAGTGTATTCAATTGTATGAAACCACTGTAGTCAGACACGGTCTAATGTTGGTAGGACCATCAGGCTCTGGGAAAACAAAAGTAAGCTTCACTAGTACACAAGCCAGTGCACAAATAAACAAGCTGCAACAAAAATGATACATTTTGATTTTGGAATTTGCTTATAGTGTTATGAAGTGCTGGGAGCAGCAATGACAGCCCTGAAAGGCCAACCCTCAGTTAGTGGAGGAGTATATGAGTCTGTACAGACCTACGTGCTCAACCCAAAATCTATCACTATGGGGCAGCTTTATGGAGAGTTTGACCAGCTTACTCATGAGTGGTGAGTGCACTTTGGATTTTTTGTATTACCAGTACTGTACTGGTTGACTGAGTTCAAATCCCAGCTTGGGAACTCTCACTCCTCTCAGTTTTATGCTATCATATTTTAATAAAGGGCAAAAATACATCTTGAAAAACAAAAACTACTATACAGATTGTTAAAAGTAACACACACTGTTCAATTACAGGACAGATGGTATACTGTCTTGTCTCATTCGGGATGGTGCTTCCTCCATGGACCAGGAGAAGAAGTGGTACATGTTTGATGGACCTGTGGACGCTGTGTGGATCGAGAACATGAACACGGTTCTGGATGACAATAAGAAACTCTGTCTAAGTTCTGGAGAGATCATCAAACTCTCTGATGTATGAGAACTTCTGCCAATGGCCACTTTTTGCCTCTCTGTGTTCTAACTTCATTTCTGACAATGTTTTGGCCCTCAGGTGATGACTATGATGTTTGAGGTGCAGGATTTGGCAGTGGCATCTCCTGCCACAGTTTCTCGCTGTGGTATGGTGTATCTCGAGCCTAGTATCCTGGGTCTGACTCCATTCACTGAATGTTGGCTCCGCACCATTCCTGACACCTTTCAGCCCTACATAGATCAACTTAACTCTCTCTTCGCTAGGTTCTTACAGGTTTGGTCCTGTGGTGTTTTACGTTTTTTTTATTTTACTATACATTGAATTACAAGCACTGTTGTTTATGTGATCTATAGTCTAAAAGTAAACATTATGCAAGGTATGTAGTTCATTGTCTATCAAGATTTTGAGGTTATGTGTTGCCTGCAGGACTCGATTAAATTTGTCAGAAAATCTGTGAAGGAAGTGATCACCTCCATGGACAGCAATCTTACCTGCTCTCTGCTCAAACTGCTGGACTGTTTCTTTCAGCCCTTCATCCCACGAGAGGTCAGAGAACTTTTTAGTATCACAGTGGTTAAATTAATTTATTCTTTGTTAAGCTGAATTTTTGTGTGTGGGCAGGGTAAGAAGCCCCCTTCCCAGGAGAAGCTGTCTCGGCTGCAGGAGCTGATTGAGCCCTGGTTTATTTTTTCACTTGTATGGAGTGTTGGAGCTACAGGAGATGCTGCCAGCTGCCAACGTTTCAGTTCATGGCTCAGGGGCAAGATGGTTGAAGAAAAGGTCAATAGCAGCATAAATTTATCATGAGGCTCAGTGCTATTAGCAATGATTTACATGTTGTAGATAATTAAACAGAAGTGCCACAGAGTATTCAAATAATTTTTATTGATTTTTTTGTAAGTTTATTTATTCAGAGCTGCACACTGCATTTTCCAAACTTTGTTTGTTTGTTTTTCAGGCCAAGATTTGTTTCCCTGAGGAGGGTCTAGTGTATGACTACCATTTAGATGATGCAGGAATAAGTTGTTTTGATGAGGAGGAGGAAGAGGGTAAAGAGAGGAAGGTTAGAATGCTTTCCTGAATGTTGAAATTAAACAGAGTGTTTATAGTTTATTACTCACCCTCATGTCATTGCAAACCTGTAAGACCTTTATTTTTCTTTGGAACAGAAATTAAGATATTTTTGATGAAATCAGAGAACTTTCTGAACCTGCATAGACAGCAATGCAACTGACCAATGTTAAAATAGTCCATGTGACATCAGTCATTATTTTCTTCATAAAAATAACAATTGAACTACTAATGTCACATGTACTACAATGTCCTTAATATGTTTTTGGGCCTGGCAACATTTCAGTTGCATTGCTGTCTATGCAGAAAGAAAAGCTCTTGGATTTCATCACAGATATCTTAATTTGCGTACTGAAGATGAAGGTCTTACGGGTTTGGAACGACATGAGGATCAGACGTTTCGACAGAATTTTCATTTTTGAGAGATACCTTTGATTAATAGAAATTAAATCATTTTTAAATAATAGAATAAACATACATTCTTTTGTTTATTCAAATGCTTCAGGTACAATGGGTCAATTGGATGAGATACGCCCAGGAAGTGGTCATCACCCCAGAAACTAGCTATTCTGATATCATTGTGCCCACAGTTGACACTGTTCGCATGTCCTTCCTCATAGACATGCTGCTTTCCAATAAGAAGCCTGTGGGTAGTTTTGACTCTCATTCTACATGCAGTCAACTTAATGTCATACATATGTGCTTCTAAGCTTGCTTCCCCTTTTGATTTGTCAGGTCTTGTGCATTGGGCCAACTGGCACAGGAAAGACCCTGACCATATCAGACAAGCTTCTCAAGAACATGTCTGCTGAATACATCACTCATTTCCTAATGTTCTCTGCTCGCACCTCCGCCAATCAGACTCAAGACTATATCGACAGCAAACTTGACAGAAGGTTCTTATACTGTCTCTCTCATTACTCTGTTTTCTCAGTACATATTGTTTTCATTGCAAGATTTTGTATTTGCATATATCTTACCTGCAGACGTAAAGGTGTGTTTGGACCTCCTTTGGGAAAATATTTTATTTTCTTCATTGATGATCTAAACATGCCCATGCTGGAAACATATGGAGCACAGCCTCCCATTGAACTGCTCCGCCAGTGGATGGATCATGGAGGCTGGTATGACAGGAAACAAATAGGTGTGTTTGCAAATCTAGTATGCACCTAGTACGCAGTATTTATGCTGCATATGCACTACTATTTAAAAAGGTAGCCCGTTTCTGCCACTAAATAAAAATTTAAAAAGGTAATTGTTACTTTTTGTCTCGCAATTCTGAGTTTTTTCTTAAAACTGCGTTATACAAACTCACAACACTGACTTTTTTTCTCAGAATTGAAATATAAACTCACAATTGCGAGTTGTGAATTGTGACATAAGTTTGCAATTCTGAGAAATGAAGTCAGAATTGTGTGAAATAAAATTGCGGTTGCGAGTTATATTCATAATTGCTCAGGATTCTGACCTTTTTTCTCAGAATTGTGAGTTATGACATGAAATTATAAGTTAAGTAAGAATTGAGATATAAACTCGCAATTCTGAGAGCATTTTTTCCCCTCAAAGTTGGACTTTATAACTCAGAATTGCGAGTTTATATCATGCAGTTCTGAAAAAAAAAGTCAGAATTGCAAGTTTATATCTTGAAATTCTGACTTTATAAGTCACAGTTGCAAGTTTATATCACAATTCTGAGGAAAAAAGTCAGAATTGAGAGTTTGTATCACAATTCTGATTTCTTTTCTTGAGTTTACATCTCGCAATTCTGACTTTATGACACGCAATTATGAGTTAAGTAAGAATTGTGAGATATAAACTCGCAGTTCCGAGAACATGTCTTTTTTCCCATCAAAGTTGGACTTTATAACTCACAAAATCATATCACGCAACTCTGAGAAAAAGTCAGAATTGTGAGTTTATATCTCAGAATTCTGACTTTATTTCTCACAATTATGAGTTTATATTAAGGAATTCTGAGAAAAAAAGTCAGAATTGAGAGTTTGTATCATGTAATTCAGAGAAAAATTCTGAATTGTGATATAAAAAAGATTTTATTTAGTGCCGGCAACGGGCTTCCATAGAAACAGTTTTTTTAATGGTAATAATATTTTACTGTAAATGGAGTCATTATGACCAAAAGAGACTTGCCAACCTCAAATTTCTGCATGATAGTGTACAAAAAAACTTCGTACGAACTCTAAAAATCTAAAAAAAACTCTTTGTACGAACTGATGAAAAAATTCATCTTCTGTGTTTACCAGGCACATTCAAAAACCTTGTTGACATAAACTTTGCATGTGCCATGGGCCCTCCTGGCGGGGGCAGGAACCCCATCACTCAACGCTTCACACGCCACTTCAACTTCCTGTCCTTCACTGAGATGGAGGACGCCAGCAAGAGGAAGATCTTCTCTACCATCCTGGGGAACTGGATGGGTGAGTGACAGTCATCATGCGGGCATCTAGATATGAATGTATTTTAATGTGGGTATTCAACAGGAAACACCTGTCAGAAGCTTTGGTAGCATTTTAAATAACAATGTTTTTTATTTTATTTTTACAGATGGAAATATGAGTAAAAAGGACCCAGGCAGTAAGCTTGATACAGGGAGAGAAACAAAAAGATAGACAGAGAGAACAAAGAGAAAGACTAAACCACTAAATGTCAAGTTTCTTTTACAAATATAAGTTACTAATGTATTTCTGGAATGAGTCAAAGTTTAATGTCAGCATTGAGCTTATATTGACGTACTGTATATGTCATACTACATGCATTTTCTCACACAAACTCATTTTGTATCTATGATTTTTAGAGAAGGTTCCAGAAATTAAACCGTTCAATGAGCCACTAGTGGATGCCACCATCAGGGTGTACTCAACTATTACCTCTGCTCTCCTACCCACACCTGCTAAATCTCACTATACTTTCAACCTGAGGGACCTGTCAAAAGTCTTCCAGGGCATCCTGATGGCAGAAGCTGGGAAAATAGATGTACCACCATTAAATAAAATAAAAATAAACCTCAGTTTGTTTTAGGTATTTCATGTTTTATCTGTTCAAATCGTCATTTCTGTTTGCTCAGAATAAAATACAGCTATTGCAGCTTTGGTATCATGAGAGCTGCAGGGTGTTCCAGGATCGACTGGTCAGTGATGAGGACAGGAAGTGGTTTGACCAACTCCTCCGCACTCACATACAGGAGTTTGGGTGCAAGATTGAGGAGGTTGTCCCATACCAGCCAGTCCTTTATGGGGACTTCATGTTCCCCGGTGCTGTCAAGGTGTACCGGCTAATTGAAGATAGAGAAAAGGTAAATTGGGCTTATACTGTCTTGTATTGATGTTTGTAGTGCTTGCTACAAATATCAGTGACACCTCAAATTGTGTGGATATTGCATTTCTGAAACGATTTCAAATTTAATGTGTTTATTTTTTGGCATTTTGCTTGCTTTGGCAAGTTTTTAGCAGAAAATAATTGTTTTTAAATCAAAAGGTTGTTTGAAGTTTTGTTCTGTATCCACCAATACAGCTGGCCCGTGTGATGGAGGAGTACATGGATGATTATAACCAGACCAGCACCACTAAGATGAGACTGGTGCTGTTCATGGATGCCATACAGCATGTGTGTCGTATCAGCCGTATCCTGCGCCAGCCCCTGGGGAACGCTTTGCTGTTAGGAGTTGGTGGCAGTGGACGCCAGTCCCTTACCAGGCTTGCCACACACATGTAAGAGCTGAAGAGTTATTGTGCTGAACCCTTAAAATATAATTAGCATCACTAATGAGAGTCAGTTGAATAAGGCTATATTTGATCAAAACCAGAAGTCATACTGACCCACCGAACTGAAACTGTGTTTAAACCTTAACAATTTTGACATCAACACTTTTTAATCTTGTTGCTCTGCCACCCATGTAGAACTAAAAAGAATTATATTTTCATGCCTGGAACGCATATGCGAGCAACGTTCAATATTACTACCAATTATCTGAGCTCATCTAATAATCTGTGACATATAATACAAAAACATCATTTTACAATAATTATACACAAAGAAATCATTATTTTTTCAAAGTTGTTGCTAGAATGTGTTTAAAGTTACAACGTATGAAAATAGTCACTAGCTAGATCTTAAACTGAAGTTAATACTTTTGATCATTGATTTAGAAATGTCTCTATACATGGCCACCCACAAAGAAATGATTATAGTCTGACTCCTGTCATTATATCCCAGCATCAAATTGAACATTCAGTCATACATTTGGAAACCATCCATAAATGATACACCAAATTAAAGACCCCATCTATTCATTGTTGAACAAAGATTTTCTGATAGTGACTGTGCTTATATTGACAGAGCTGAATATGAGTGCTTCCAGATTGAACTCTCCAAGAACTATGGCCTCGTAGAGTGGAGAGAGGACATCACCAGCATCATGCTAAAGGCTGGTCTGAGGAATGTGCAAATCACCTTCCTGTTTGTAGATACACAGGTGAGATTACAGATTATAAACACTTTCACATTAGATGCTAGATTGTATATATACTGTTCAA